>JAENPR010001437.1:0-154563 GCA_018135685.1 Themeda triandra
CAGCAACTGGCATATAGAAATGACAAATGACAATGAACAATTATCATATTATTAATAAAGGTTTTATAAGGTGGCAGCAACTTTTATTTTCCAAAGGTAACGCCATACCGGTGATAAAACTCACAATCACGACCGCCCTTTAGCATTACATGCAAGATGTTGTAAACCTGGAGGATCATCTTTCTTGGCATCTGCAAACAGAAGTTCAGGTAGGACATTAATTTGGTAAAAGAGGAAAAACTACTATTTAGAGTAGTAATATATTCCAAATATAATGAAATTAAGAACATGGTTACCTTTTCAGAGAAAAGATTCACTCGGACAAATGAACAAAACAGATCCATAAAAGCATGAAGAATTAAAGAGTTCTGGTGTGGCTGTGGAAATAATGCAAACATAATCAATTACAACAACGACAGGTCATTTCAATCAAGACCAAGAGATTTCTTACCAGCAATGTTATGACCGTGCTGCTCAAATCCAAAATAAGTCGCAAAGCTTGTTCACGAAATGCCAGCAGATCAAGAAGCAACTGATGGGATGAAATTTTGAAATCAGCAAAATGAGGAGAAAGAAAAACATCGTCAATGGGAATGAAGGTAATTAACTAAACTAAATACACTTTTATGGCATAGAAAGACAATGGTTAGATCAAGGCAGTGCATCACTCCAGCTACGGACTACGGTTCTAACAAGCCTTTTGTAAATTGGAAATACAGTTTTTTTCTGGTTCATATAGTAAGCTCGATACTCATGCAGAATTAGGGACAGCAAAGTTATGCTACCCAAAAAAAGGCTGACTGCGCTAGCATGTGCAGCCTTCACGGATATCGTATCGACGAACCCAAGTTTGGAAAATATATCAGGTGCAGGTGAAATGACAAATGGAAAATGAGCCAGTGCAATAAGTCGCACAGAATTAGAGCAGGTGAGGTTTATGTCATATAAGTTCAACAAAGATGCTCGGTTACTGAGAGCATAATATAGTAAAGCTCATAGATTAATTGATGTAATCCATTTTCCACAATTTGGACAGACTTGGGTGATACCAAACACACATGTTTTGGATTGCAACACATTTTCATTAACAGAATTACAGAAAGAACGGGCTTTCCTAAAGGTTCAGATCTCTTTATATGCTTTGGGACATACCAGGATCCACTGCTCAAGATTGTGCATGTAACCTTCAGCATTCTCGTTTAAAGCATCAAGAGCAAACTTATCTACCTGCAAAGCATCAGAGTCATTGACTCGCCAGTCAGTCACCAACCATATTAAACTGAATGAACTCAAGTACGGGAGCCAGAAGAGATGTGAACAGCTGAACAAAACTGAACCGTTACCCTTTCCAGCTGCAGCCTGTTTGGATGCTCAGGAAACTTTTTTGACAGCGTGATGCAAATTTTCGGGAAATTTGGAAAGACGCCAGCTTTCCAAAACGAATCTGAGAACGTGTGCGTGTTTGGATCTGGATAGTCCAGGATGCTGTTCAGCCGGTACATTTTGGCCAGCAAGCCTTCCGCGACCTTCGACAGCTGGACCACCGGCTCCATCTGAAGATGCTTGTGGCTACCGGCAGAGGAGCCTTGCGGCCCATCAACACCCATGTTCCTCCAGGTTGCCAACGCCGAAGGAATTGGTTCTTCGACATTTAGATACTCGGACCATCGGGACATGCCGCCGTCCACATCTCTGCTTTTGACGAAACATGGGCCATCTCTTCCTTAAGTAGAGAGCAGATGCCTCGTCTTCAACTGCATTGCAAGTAAGGAGGCATAAGTTGAGAAAAAGCGCACACTGCCCACACACACATATGAGTTAAATTGGAACAAGCGACATAGTCAGCCTACACTAAATCAGCCCACTTCATGCCCTGATGAACAGAACAGGCAATGAATTCAACATTTTAAAATTAAAGGCATGCCATCGGTTACCGCAAAAATATGTATGTTCACTAGTAGTTAGACTTTTGCAAATTCATGAATGCAAAGCCTATTTGCCAAACGATTGGGGATGCTCTAACCTAATGGATAAATGAAACGGTTTAAAATTAAATAGAGCATAATGGAAGACGAACAGCACAGTAGCAAGCTCGAAACAGCATCCATGCTTGTGTCAGAAGTAAACACACTAATTTTAGCCACATCGACGCTACCCTATGCTGAGCAAGTAGGGTTGATGCTGTGATTGACTGCTAAGCCCTTCCTGACACCACCGGGAGCAACCAAGAATCGTAATGAAAGGTGTGTCGTCTTGTTCCTAAGCTTCCCCGTTGGTACGGGTCCCTCCCAATTCGGCCGGATCTGAGGGAGAGAGTGAGAGTGAGGAGCCCTCGCCGCGCGCCGTGTGGATCTGGGCCTTCGCCGCAGGCGTGGGGTCGCTGCCTGCGAATTTGGAACAGGAATGGCGCCCCCTGGAGCCCAGGGGCGGCGAACGCACGCCAAGCAGCAGCAATGAACAAGCTGGTTTCGAAATGGGGACGCGCGCAGGACGGCGGGAGGTCGTCGGGTCGAAGCGAGGACAATTCGCAATTGATGAGCACAGACAGACAGATGCTCAGGAAAGGGAAAGCAGATGAGCAAGCAAGCGGGAGGAGCGCCTGAATCGACGTGGAACCCCGGCGGCATTTCACTACTACTGCGGGGATCAACTTCGGCAGCACACCCCAGGCCGGAGCGGAGAGCGAGGCGCAGCGGCAGCGGGAGCATTGAGGAGACGAGCCTCTCACCTGCGGGCGGGACGGTAGCGCCGCCGATTCCGGAGGTCCTCCCCGTCAGTGCGGGGATGTCGGCGCCATTGAGCGCGGGGAGGGGCGACAGCGACGGCGGTGGCGAGGCGTCCCCGTCGTCGACGTGACGGGAGGAGGGGAGTGGTGGGCGGGGAGTAGGCGAGGGAAGGCGACCGGGCGGCGGATGCGGTGGTTCGGATTGGATTCGTCGTTACGCCGAAGCAATTGCGGCGTCCCGGCGGGCCCCTCCGCGCTCTCGTCACGCTGCGCCGTGGGGCCACCGTTTCCCCGCGGCACGGGTGGGCCTCCTCTCCTGCTGGCTGGCTGGCTGCAGCGGGTGCGCCCGGAGTGGCCGCCCGCGACAGAGGCTTCGCTGGACGGCGGTCCGGCCGTGTACGTGCCGCGTCGACGCCTCGCCATGTTCTGGCCCGAGGGATCAGGATTAACCGAATCAGGTAGAGACAGGGTGGTGGTAATCCAGTGGAGTAGCAGCTGTAATTTTTGAGTGCAGGTATGGGTATGGGTATTCTATTTTCCAGTTAATCAGGAAAAAAAACATCCCTCTATACGTGGGAGCTGCGTTTTAATAACTTTGCTTCTTCTTTTTTTAAGTAATCGTTTTTATAATAACTTTGCTGGCCGGTCCATTTAGCCACAGCTTCTACAGAGGTTTCATCCGTAGCTTGGCATCGGATTCGAGTCACCACAGAGCGTGCTCGGTGCAGCACACGGGTCTTCTCGGCCCTGTCTTGGCATCACTGCCGTCCGAGGCATGCCACCGCCGTAACCGTGGAGCGTGGACGGAGCAGGTCGCTGCCCTGCCACCGCGCGCCCACCCCGCACACGTCAGAGAAGATCGAAGTAGAAAGGTGGGAAGTAGCTAGTTAGCAACCTCTCTTGGGGACTTGATTTTTGGTGCATCAGGCGACACGGAGGAACTCTTTTTGGAGTGACTCAAGATGTTGATATGGTGACGTCCAGAGCAAACAGTTTTGGAAGGTTTGCAGTGCAAGTGCTGGAACCTCCGATGCAGTCCGACCTAAGTTAGATGTCATCATTGGTAACAGGTTCTTTCAGTTGTTGTTTGAGGTAGAACCTTACCCGCCAAAATATTGGGCTGAGAGAAATTGGGAACACTCAGAATCCTAGCAATGAAGGTAATGGGAAGGGAGCACCAATGGATACTGAGATAGGTAATTCACAAAATGGTGATAATACTGTCTCAGGAGCTAGTGCAGCAATGGCGATGAATAATATCAGTACTGAGAAACATGTAGAGGCTTCGGAAGCATATATGGACATTGAACTTTCAGAGAACGATCTTGTTGGTGAGAACAATGGAAAAATTAGCGAGGCGGCACGGGAATTTGTTGGGGTCAAAAAAGGTCACTTTGTGAGTGTGAAGACTGCAGCTTCACGTCCTCCATTAGGCTCCCTGTCAGCACCAGCACGCTTGCCACTACCACAGGCGAGTGGTAAGAACATGGCAGCTGTCCAGGATGGACAACAGCAGCAACAGCCCACTCTTGGTGCAAGCGCACAGGCTGTGGGGTGCCAACCAGCAGACGTCCCAGCTAGATGAGGAACAATTCAAGGCTCCAATGCATTTTGATGGGTTAGCAGAAGGTGTGATTGAGAATGAAGATCAACACCTTGGGATCCTTTCTGATGCTATGCTAGAAGCTGGCCTTTCAGCCGACGGTGCAGCAAAGATAGAGTTGGGAAGTGTGATGACGATGGCAATGCTGTCAGATGGTGAGCTTACCCCAGTAAGGCGTAGCAAGCGAAATGCGGACGTAGCTGATGTACACACTCTTGAAAAGGGAGAGAAAAGAATTGCTTACAAAAATCTGGAGGATCCACAAGGTAATGCTAATGCAATTATTAATTCATTATGTTCTTTTTCTAGTGATCGTATGGAGCAAAATTTAGGAGAGGTGGGGATCAGTATGGGTGGTACAGAAAACTTAATTGTTAGTTCTGTATCTCTAATTAAAGATGTAGAACAAGAGAGAATGAAACCTTCATTTGCTGGTAATTCTATTGATAAAGAATGTGAATCAGAGGAGGATGAGATCGATCCGATACTTCTACCATCAGTCAACTCTGTGGCGACTTGGCGGAGGAGGTGATGGACGATAGTTTTGCGGGCCTTGATGGTGTACTTGTTGATATACCCATTAAGGTGGCAAAGAACAGAAAGTTTAAGAAACTCCTTAATAGGAAGACGACTATAAAAAAATTATTCCAATGAAAGGGATCTTCTGGAATTTGCGAGAGGTTACGCGATACGGCTAAACATACATTTTTACATGATGTGGCTAAAGAAAACAAACTTGATTTTGTAGCTTTATCGAAACCAACGAAATAGTTTCACGACTCGGTGTTTGGAAAATTTCTGTAGGGGGCTGATTTTGTTTGGCATTGGCGATGTCCCGAGGCATGTCCGGGGCATGCTAATGGGGATAAATCGAAAGTTTTGAGATAGAAAACATTTTTAATGGGGACTACTACATAAAATTTGTCTTAAAAAATAAAGTAGATGGTTTTCGATGGGCTCTATTGTCTATCTATGGAGCAGCACAGGAAGAGCATAAAGAGAGCTTTTTAGCGAGTTAGTACGTGCTTGTACTAGGCTGGGGGATCTACCTTTTATAGTAGGGGGGGATTTCAATATAATTAGGAACCCGTCGAAAAAAATAATTCAAGGTATAATGATAAATGGCCGCTTCTCTTTAATGCCATTATCGAAACGCTGAATTTGAGGGAACTAGAAATGTCGGGCGAAAGTTCACTTGGGCTAATTATGCTGAAGTTCCAACCTATGAGAAGTTAGACCGTATTTTGGTGACAAGCGAGTGGGAACAAAAATTTCCGTTGGCCACCGTCCAGGCTCTTACTCGAGAAATCTCGATCACACACCACTCTTACTTGATGGAGGGGAACCATCTCACGAGAGGTAATACTAGAAATTTTAAATTTGAGCTAGGATGGCTCACAAGGGATGGTTTTTTGATTTGGTGAAAGAGGTGTGGGAGTCTGAGAATAGGGGTAGAACACCCTTGGAACGATGGCAATCTAAGATTAGGAGGTTGCGACGTTTTCTTAGAGGTTGGGCTCGAAATTTAGCCTCCCAAAGCAAGAAACATAAATTAGAACGATGGATAAAATAGATATCCTCGATAGAAAGGCGAAACAACTTTACTTTCATCTCGGGAGGTAGAGCTTAGATATCATCTTAAGGGTAATTAACTAAGTTGCTAGAGAGGAGGAGATTTATTGGCTCCAACGATCAAAAGCAACAAAGTTGTTGCAGGGAGATGATAACACAAAGTATTTTCATATGGTGGCAAATGGGAGACATAGAAAAACAAAAATCACACAACTAGAACAAGAAGAAGGAGTTATTGTTGGGGATATGAACTTGAAAAACTACATAACCGGTTACTATAAGAGATTATTTGGACCTCATATACAAAATTCTTTCTCATTAGGCGAGACTTTGAGGCATGATATACCTCAAGTGTCGGCGGAGGAGAATGAAGTATTGGTGGCTCCATTTAGTGAGGAGGAGGTCAAAATGGCAATCTTTGATATGGAACATAATAAGGCACCAGGTCGAGATGGCTTTCTGCGGAATTTTACCAATTCTTTTGGGAGGTCATCAAGCAAGATTTGATGAGCCTTTTTTATGAATTCTATATAGGGAGATTGCCTATTCATAGTTTAAATTTTGGGGTAATTACACTATTGCCCAAGGTCTTGGATGCGACTAGGATACAATGAATGGAGCCCTATTTGTCTCCTAAATGTGTCATTCAAGGTTTTTACGAAGGTGTTAAACAATAGAATCTTGAAAGTGGCGAGATAAGTTGATAGGTCCATCGAGGGGCCTTTGTTCGAGGAAGATATATAATGGAAGGTGTTGTAATACTACATGAAACAATACATGAGCTGCATAGGAAAAAGAAAGATGGAGTGATCCTAAAGCTAGATTTTGAAAAAGCGTATGATAATCTTAAGTGGCCTTTTATACTACAACAAGTCCTTAGAATGAAAGGATTCTCACCAATTTGGTGTGAATGGATTTCAAAAGTCATATCTAGAGGGAGTGTTGCAGTTAAGGTCAATGATAATTTAGGCCACTATTTTCAAACAAGAAAAGGAGTACGGCAAGGGGACCCATTATCTCCAATCTGTTTAACATAGTGGTTGATATCCTGGCTATACTCATTTCACGAGCAAAAGAGGCGAGAACAAATCCATGGTATGGTACCGCATTTGTTTGATGAGGGACTCTCGGTCCTTCAATATGCGGATGACCTTGTTATCTTTATGGACAATGATTTAGAGAGGGCCAAAAATATGAAGCTCTTGCTTTATGCTTTTGAGCAATTATCGGACTCAAAATCAATTTTCATAAGAGTGAGTTATTTTGCTATGGAGCAGCCAATGCTAATCAATTTGAATATACACAGATTTTTGGATGTAATGTAGGATCATTCCCTTTTAGATACCTAGGAATTCCTATGCATCATCGAAAGCTACTGAATAAGGACTGGAAGCATGTGGAAGAAAGATTTCAAAAGAGACTGAGTGGTTGGAGGAGTAAGATGCTTTCAGTGGGTGGAAGGCTTGTCCTCATTAACTCAGTTCTAAGTAGTCTTCCTATGTTTATGATGTCCTTTTTTGAAATACCTAGAGGGGTTTTGAAAAAATTGGATTACTTTAGATCTCGGTTTTTTGGCAAAGTGATGAACACAAGAAGAAATATAGATTGACAAAATGGGAAGTAGTATGTACACCAAAAGACCAAGGAGGATTGGGGTCCTTAATTTAGGTGTCCATAATAAGTGTCTCTTAAGTAAGTGGCTTTTCAAAATGATTAATGGTGATGGGGTTTGGCAACAAGTTGCTTAAAAATAAATATTTAAGGGACAAGACTTTGACTCAAGTTCAATACATGCCGGGGACTCATTTTTGGGCTGGCCTTATGAAGGTCAAGGATGAGTTCTGTCGTTGGGTAGGTTTGATCTAGGTGACGGATCCCAGTGCGTTTTTGGGAGGATTCGTGGATAACGCCACACCCTTTCAAGATGCTCTTCCCGTCATTATATAACATCGTGAGAAAGAAAAATGCATACGGTTGGGGACCGTACTTGTCTACGACACCATTAAATGTAGCTTTCGGGAGATCTCTTATGGGGGTTAATTTACAAGCATGGCACAATGTAGTGGCTATGGTTGCGAGACGCACTAATTAAGAAACCAAAGGGATCGTTTTGTGTGGGGGCTACATCAGAACGGATTGTTTTCAGTTAATTCCATGTACAGGGCATTATTAGACATACAAGCTTTACCTTACAACACTTTAATTTGGAAACTTAAACTACCCCTCAAGATTAAAGTTTTTATGTGGTATTTGTACAAGGCGTAATCTTGACAAGGATAATTTGGCTAGGCGACAATGGCAAGGAGATAGGAAGTGTTGTTTATGTTCCACCAATGAGACCATACAACATTTACTCTTTGACTGTCATTGTGCTAAATTTATGTGGAGAATTGTTCATATTTCCTTTAACCTGAAACCCCCAACGAGTGTACACAATTTGTTTACAGGTTGGTTGGAAGGGTTAAATAGAAAAATGAAGTCTCAAATTCTTGTGGGTGCAAGTGCCATTTGCTGGGCTTTTTGGTTAACTCGAAATGATGTTGTGTTTGACAAGGCCATAGCACCGTCTTATTTGCGGAGTTATCTTCAAGGGAATGTATTGGATCCGGTATTGGACCTTCACAGGGCTGAGAAGAAGGAGGACCGTCTTTACATGAAGGCGGAGTTTGTAGGACTATTGAGACAGCCGCGTTGGAGGTATTTGCTAGACACAGTGGCGATTTATCAATAGAATTGCTCTTTAGTCATTTTTTAGATTTTGGTTGTCTTCATGGCGCAAAACTTTGTTTTTGAGATTTCTTGGATTTAGTTGTGAAAGTTTGTAATAATGAACAGCCATATGCATTAGTCGATGCAGAAGCTGGGATATTATATTCCCTTTTCTAAAAAAAAAGCGTTGAGGGGATCCAGCCACGGGTGTGGATTTCGTGCTGCTGCCTTGGTCGCCATGGTGGATACCTTCTGTGTTTTTTTTTTTAAAGTCCTACCAAACACCCTTATGCGAAAACAGCGCTTGTTTTGCGAAAACAGCTTGTGTGAATTTCAAATTACAAGAACAATAAAAAAACTAGTGAATCTAAAGCTTTTGGCCTAGACTTGAAGCCGCGTTAACAAAATAAAATGCATTTTTCTAGCTTCACCGTTTTTTGAGAAATCAAAGCCTTACCTAAGAGACCCTACGCATTTGAGACGAGCTATCCACATATCTGTTGCTCCACATCCAGATTAGAGCTGTTGTGTTTTGTAGGGCTCTTAATTTAGAGTTGTGTTTGGGAGAGCTTAGAGTTTTGCCAAACACGCCTTTGTATCTAACTAAGGGTTTTTTTTTTTTCGTGTGTTACAACATAAACCAAACAAAAAACACGAGGTGTTTCAAATTGTTAAAAAATGTTCGATCATCATCAAAATCAAAGACAGAGAGGGTTCATGTTCATGCGTTACTACATGTTTTACGTTTTCTATGTTATTTTTTACAAATCAAAATGTAGTACGTCACCCTCCAAAGTGTAGAGAAAAATAAAACATCGGTTGTTGGTGTGAGCATATTTATTTAAACATTTAAGAGTAGCAAGCTACACGCGACCTCAGGGTGGCCACGTCGCCCATAATTCCGACCTTCGATCGGTCGGACGGACGGTCGAATCCCGAGTCTAGGTTATTTTGCAAAAACATCCTCGAACTCTAACGAAATACAGCCCGCAATCCATCGTCCTCTCTCGGGTTTTGTTTTGCAAAAAGACCTCGAGCTTTTTGAAATAGGACCCGCCGCCAAGCGATTTCATGGGCCGGCCTACCACCACATCCCTTGTACGTGGGCCGAACTGGGCTAGATTTGGCCCAAATGGTCTTCTCCTTTTTGTGTCTTTTATTAAATCCTATAATATGCTGATTTTATTTATTTCATACAAAATAATAATAAGAGGTTCTAAAATCATGAAATTTTTTAAGACTCTCCATGATGTACTTTATGTCTAAAAAACTATGAAACTTGAAATGTAAAGAAATTTTGAATTATTTAAAATAACCGCTTCTAATTAACAAATGAAACTTCCATGATTCCTACACATTAAAATAGTAATCCTGACATTATAAAATTTATTTTGTGGATGCTTTGTGATGTTGACAGCCTCTAAAAAAAATATAAATTTTAAATATTTCAACAGATTATTATTCCATGCTCAATTAATAAATTAATTTAATAAGAAATTTACGGTCGATTTTATATGAATCAAAATATATAGACAACAAAATAAAAACTCAACGGTTAACATATACAATCATCCACAAATACTATTTCTCAAATAACATGATCAAAAACACTTATACAATGCATAAACAATGCGCGAGACTAATATATTTGTGCTTTTGTGTTGTTTGCTATGTCGTTATCTATAACCCGGTAATGCATTTTCATAAATATAATTGTGATGCCAACCCGTGCGTATGGGCGCGCGCAAATCACTAGTATACTTTTAGTTGCATGTCTCCTCCACCGTGCACACCAAGTTTAGCAATATATCGGGTTCGACATCTTTAATTAGGAGATCATGGGTGGGTTTCTCGTTGACGTATACCACGGCCTCCACCACCTTCTTGGACTCTTTCTGGTGAGGGTTCGGCCCTTACCAAAGGTGTCCGTCAACATTATCGTGGACTCGGCGAAAGAGGAGGAGCTTCGTCGGGGTTTAGAACAACCTAGATATTTTTATGGATGGATTGTTCACGTAGCCGCCTCGAAAATATTGGAGAGGCATTTAGAGAGACGATGGTGCTTGTGGTCGCCTCTAGTAGAAATAGGAAAGGTCGTATCCCAAATTAATTTTGTAATAGTGTATTTGTGCTAAAATAGTAATTTTGGACTATATATGTATGCAAATCGAAGTTCATTATTTGAGCACTCGTTCTATAAATTGTTGTTTCAAACTTTTTGACACCTCTTGTTTCATTTTTAAGTTAGTTCAAGTTGTCATCACGTAATGTATTGATGCTAGGACCACCGGATAGACCAAAACTCACCCACCATGAGCTCTAGCGAGGATGAGAAACATGATTTTCCCTCCTCACGGGGATGGATACAAGTATTTGACCTAATTTATCCCATGGTGGCTCATGTTGCATGATGATACGAAATCGTGAAAGTTTAGTCTCACATTGGTTGTTTGAGGCGGCTAAACTAACCTATATAAAGGTTTTCGTAATGTACATTACCAATTCAAGTTAACCCCTCCATATGTACAACACAAGAACAAAAATGTAAGTGTGTTGGTGGAAGTGGAGAGTAGAACTAAACTGTTTGGACTTTAGTGTGTTATAGTTGGGTTGAGAAATAGCAATTCACGTTCGGGTTTTTTTCGGTTGTCATCGCTTTTGGTAGTTAGTGCTCACTATAACACAACATGCCTTTGCCGACACCTCAAACTGTTGGGAATAGGTGCCTTCGCCGACACTTAACCTCTCGCGAAAGGATTCGCCGACGGTTTTCAAACGTCGCGGTAGAAGCGGTCGGCAAAACTTTTGCCGACAGTTAAAGGAATCGCCGACACTTTTCTTGTTGCCAAATGGTGCACCTACGCCGACAGGAGTTGGAACTTTCACCGACAGTTAACCCTTCGCCGACAGTTTAGACCTACACCGGTTAGGAGCTTCCCCCGACAGTTCATATGTTGGTGAAACCATTTCCAGGGTGTTTCACAAACCACATACTGTCCCTAACAGTTAAAGTGTCGGCAATGCTATATTATAGATAATAGCATGTGAATACAATTTGAATAGTTTAATACATATAAATTACATTGATTGAGCAAATTAACATGATCTTACAGAATTAAAATATCATTTCTTCCATACATACACCAAGCAGGACGATCATAGCACATAGAGCCATACACACACGCACACACATATATATAGGTCCAATAATGATCATATATTTAGCAAGTCAACTGGATGATCATAGTACATACAACCATACAAATATAGGTCCACCAATGATGATCATAGTACATTCAACCATACATATAGAGGTCTAGGATGTAGATTAGTCACTAGCAGGCATATATATAAGCATATAGTAAGTCTTATACTAACTGGTTATGGCTAAAGCTAAGAGATTGATAGATCATGATTTGGGCACAAGTGGCATTCAACACTTTCATATGTTTTTGGCCTACACAATAGTAGCCTAGTAGGTGTAAACAAAAGAACAGAACTGCAATTGATGTCTTCCTAGAGCATTTCTCGGACACTTGTTGCCACTCCAAAATACTTGTACACCAACTTGGTGCACATATTGTTGCTGCCACTTAGAGAAACATGTAACAGCTCTCTAGTCGAAGCTCAAAAGGTTGCCCAGTCCAAAATATACTTGCAACACCACATAGCTTAAGTACCTAACATGAAAAAGAAGGCGAAATATCAGTGAAATGTGCTTTGTATCATTCGCCGACTCTAGAGCTATAACAGTTGATTCTTAGGATGTTCATTCGCACCCTGCATGTCAACCTGAGGGGCATTTACTCTAGAGCTAGATCGTAAGTTACGTCCAGTTGCTGTTGCCTCAGCAGGACCTTGGGGCTACATTTGGGGAGACAATTATTTCAGATTTCCATAGATATTTTGTAGAATTGTTTGAGAACATTTCAGACTCTTGGGAATACATACCTTTTTCGTTCTCTTTGTTTGGTGCATGGCCCTAAGTTGTTGTGCAGTAGGCTGAATATTCAATTCTTGCATTTTCAGTACTCTTTGCCTGATGTTTTCATTCCTTAAATTTTCATAAGCATTTGGCTCCACATCATCTTCATAATCAGTTGGCTCCACGGCTTTTCTTTTTCCCCCCTTTTTTGACATTGTTTCTCCTGAAACAAAAACAAAAATGAATTAGTACAGGATTCCCATAAAACAGTGAATTAGTGAAACATTCTTTTCCCCCTAATGGAGTGTCAATTAGTGAATATATACACATCTGTTCTCATTTCAGATTGGGTCGTTCAAGAAAAAGAAAATAAAGATCTTGCCAAACAATTGTCCAAATCAAATCAATTTCACCACACTTGATGCTAAAATAAATCGTCTCACCACAAGCCATCAACATGAACTATAGTGGAAATTTAATCCAATTTTAAAAAGGCAAAATTATCACATCACAGAACACACACAACCTGCAATTCTATGACAAATGCAGAGACAGTTCATAAGAAAAGGGAGAACATACCAATCAAGCAATGACAGTAGAAGAGCAGATGAAGACTAGAAGGCCAACTTGCTCGTGCTCCCTGTAGATAATATTGCCAACACTAATTAATCACAAGGCAATACAAATAAGTTGAAAACCTGAGCACAAGCAAACTTACTTGCTACAGCTGGTGACGACTTGTGCAGAAACAAAAATCAAAGAGTTGAATCCTTTAATCCTTGCTTTTTGGATATTTTGCAACATGCACAAGAAAGAAAGAAACTCAGAATAGATCTTTTTGCAACAAGTTATGTTCTTTGCCTTAATACTTGAAACAAGTTACAGATCCGGCACAAGAATACATACATGCAAGTTGTCTACAAAATCTTGAATCCAGCTGGTTCCTCTGCAAAATCAACTAATGTAGTAAACATCACATCTAAATTGGGCTCAATATGTTCCTGCTCCATAGAGGAAGGGGAAGAGATGGTGGATCTGGACTGAATCGAAGTTTGGCAAAAGAAGTAACAAACCTTGAATCTTTCTAGCCTTTCTCACCTTCGCCTACTACTTTCTGCAACAAAAGAAAAATCCAGAAATTCAGCTCTGCTGAACCACGCACGGGAATGGGGGGTGAGAAGAAGAGGATGCGTTCCCTCAAAAAAAAGAAGAAGAGGATGTAGAGGTGCCACACCTAGACGTGCACTGTGGCGGCGGCAGCGGCCTTGCTCACCGGCGGGGCTAGGGTTACAGCGGGCTTGGGGGCGGAGGGATTGAGCCGCGGCAGGCTTAGGGGCGGCGGGCTGGGGAGGGTCGCTGGCGGTGGCGAACTGGGGAGGGTCGCTGGCGGTGGCGAACTGGGGAGGGTCGCTGGCGGCGGCGGGCTGGGGATGGTCGCTAGTGGGAGCGGAGGGTTCGCTGGCTGCGGCGCCCAGCGGAGCTCCCTGGCGCAGTTTTTTTTTCCTTTTTCCGCGGGGTGTGTCTTTTACTGGGCTCTATTTTTAGCAGCCCGCGCGTCATTCAGTTTTGGCGGGCTGAGTGTCCATTTTTTTTCATTCTCCCGCGCACAACCCTACTAGTGTAATTCTCCGGCGCACACCCCGCGTGCTTCCCTGTGTACCCTTTGGACGACAGTTTCACAGTAGTTTGTTTAGGCAATGCCGACACTTTTTTCGTTGGTGAACTTTCGCCGACACTTTTTCCTTTGGTAGGAGAAACGCCGACAGGTAAAGTGTAGCCCTATAACACTATTGCCGACACTTTGGGTGACGTGAAAAGATTATACAATTGCCAACACATTATGTGTTGTCAAAAACCTAGATTTCCCAACACATAAGTGTAGGGAAAAGTGGGTTATGGTGTAGTGGCTACTGTTGCTCAACATCTTGAGATTTTGTTGCTCTGTTGTCTTATCGAGCATGTCTAGCCCTCTTGTTTTATCTTTACCATAATATAATTGCCGTATGTATCAGAGAAATGGTATTGAACCACATCCAAGAAGTGCGACATGCACTAAATTAAAGCATTATCATTGTTTGCTTGACATTATTACCATTATAAAATGCAAGTCTAGACGATTTGAGAAATAATATGACCATATCATTCCTTACGAAAATGAGTTGAACCTCGTCCATGTGCCGATGTGCGGCAAATATTAAAGCGTTACTTTGTTTGCTGAATTAATATGACCACTTAGACGACTTGGGAAATATCATCGTTTCCTTATCTTGTCGAAACTAAATGAATTGAACTATCTCCTTTCGCCAAGCAAGGGCCCTATACATGGATCCTCCTCAAGAGAGTTTGTTTGAGTTGAGTGCAGTGGTTAATCAATTGGCCAGCATACTGCATGCCTACCATAGTACTGTGCATTGATGCGCCAAGCTTGATTGCATAGAGCAATGCTGCAGCAACCTACACGTACCAATGCACATGCACGCGAAAGGCAGTCATGAATCATGACCTTTATCTACCTCTGTTCGAAATTGTGTATTTTGTTTCAATATAGGACAATAATCCATTAGCCAACGTTTTTTCTAATTAACATACATGAATTTTATGATAAATTTGGTTTTATGAGATTTAGATCTATAGAAAGTTGTGTACTTATAATTGTGATTTTGTATCAATATAAGTGAGGTATCAAGATCAGTACCGGTTAAAGTCTGGTTCTAACGAGATGAAACAAGTACTCTCTCTGTTCTAAATCAAAAGATATTTAGTCCTTTTTAGATCTAGTCTTTACTATGCATTTAGACATACCCTACGTCTAGATTGTAGATAGGAGTACACATCGTAAAACAAATACATTTAAAAAACCTAAAAATCTTAGAATTTTGAACAGAGTGCGTCTTGATTTGGAAGGGGGCGAGTACTTCGCATAACGTACAGGAATGGATGTTGGATGGGCACCAGCAGATATAGGTGTACTTTATAAGGTCCCTCAAGAAATCAGTGGCACTGCAAAGTTGTTGCATTGCATGGCTTCAATCTGCTTCACAGTACATCACGCGCGCCTATAAATGTCTTGCTCGATGGCGTGGCAACTGCCTGTTCTATCTAGCGTTCACAGTTTCTATCTGGGGATTTAGCACAATCCTATAGAAGACCGACGTGCCGACCAACCCCGGCCGGAGCCAAGCAGCCTCGCCTCGCCGCCGGCAATGCAGAAGCAGGACATGGCAGAGAAGCTCGAGTGCATCGAGGAGATGACCACTAACGTGAACGCCGTTCAGGAGCGCGTTCTGGCGGAGATCCTTGCCCGCAACGGCGACGCCGAGTACCTCGCGAGATGCGGCCTCGCAGGCGCCGGCGCCGCCGGCCGCACCACGTTCCGGGCCAACGTGCCCGTGGCGACGTACGAAGACCAGAAGCCGTACATCCTGCGCGTGGCCAACGGCGACACGTCTCCCGTCCTGACGGGCCCCGGCCACCCTGTCTCCGAGCTCATCGTCACCACCGGCACGTCGGGCGGCGAGCCCAAGCTGATCCCCGCCGTGGAGGATGAGATCGACCGCCGCATGCTGCTCCACAGCTTCGTCGTGGCAGTCATGAACCAGTACACTTCACCATGAGTTGATCGATTTATTTTTTTTCTTTGCATGATGATTTGATATGAATATGATCGAGCTGCCTGCAGGCACGTGCCTGGGCTGGACAAGGGCAGCGGTCTCTACTTCCACTTCGTCAAGTCGGGGACGACGACACCGGGCGGCCTGCCGGCGCGCACCGTCGTGACGAGCCTCCTGCACACCGACCAGTTCAAGAGGCGCCCGGCGTACGACCCCAGCCGCGGCGGCGGCGGCAACACGAGCCCGGCGGCGGCCGTGCTGTGCGAGGACGCGTCCCAGAGCATGTACGCACAGATGCTGTGCGGCCTGCGCCACCGCCTCGCCGTGCTGCGCGTCGGCGCCGCGTTCGCGTACGGCCTCGTCCGCGCCGTCTCCTTCCTGCAGCGCAGCTGGCGCCACCTCGCCGACGACATCGAAGCCGGCGCGCTCGTAAGCCAGCGCGTCACCGACCCGTCCGTGTGCGAGGCCGTCAACGCCGTGCTCCGGCGGCCGGACCCCGAGCTCGCGCAGTTCATCCGGACGGAGTGCGGTGGCGGCTCGGAGGACGGTGACGACTGCTGGGCCGGCATCCTCACGCGCCTTTGGCCGAACGCCAAGTACCTCGACGCCATCAGCACTGGCACCATGGCGCAGTACGTCCCGACGCTTCGTTACCACAGCGGTGGCGCGCTGCCCATCGTGTCCACTGTTTACGGGTCCTCGGAGTGCTACTTCGGCCTCAACCTCCGGCCGATGTCCGGCGAGCCGGACGAGGCGTCGTACACCATCATGCCCAACATGGCCTACTTCGAGTTCGTGCCCACGGACTCCGACGGCGCCGCAGACGACGACGACGCCACGAGCGGCACGGCGAGCCAGCTGGTGAAGGTGGCCCGCGTGGAGGCCGGGCGCGAGTACGAGCTAGTGGTGACCACGTACGGCGGGCTGTACCGGTACCGCGTCGGCGACGTCCTCCGCGTGGCGGGGTTCCACAACGCGGCGCCGGAGCTCCGGTCCGTGCGCCGCCGCAGCGTGCTGTTGTCCGTGGACGTCGAGAGGACCGACGAGGCGGAGCTGCAGCGCGCGGTGGCGCGCGCGTCGGCCGCGCTGCTCGCCCCGCGCGGCGCGGGCGTCCTGGACTACACTTGCCGAGCGTGCACCGCGACCGTCCCGGGGCACTACGTCGTGTACTGGGAGCTGCTGCTGTCGTCTTCGCCTTCGACCACCGCCGCCGTCGGCATGGTGGACGGCGACGTGCTGGCGCGGTGCTGCTTGGAGATGGAGGAGGCACTGAGCTACTCGTACCGGGAGGGACGGGTGGGCACGGGCTCCATCGGAGCGCTGGAGATCCGGGTGGTCCGGCCGGGCACCTTCGAGGAGGTGGCGGACCACGCCGTCGCCTCCCGCGGCGCGTCCGTCGGGCAGTACAAGGTGCCCCGGTGCGTGACAGTGCCGGCCGTCGTGGAGATGCTCGACTCGCGCGTCGTGTCGAGACACTTCAGTCCCGCCTTGCCGCACTGGGACTCTGCTGCTCTGCAGTTTTGAAGAAGAAACGAACGGCAGCGTGGGCAGCTGTCTGTCAGTTGGACTTGGTTCCATGCATGCATATCTCCACTGCTGCGTGCATATGTTGATCCTGCATCCCAAAAAGGGAACAAATGTACTACCTTCAACTACAATTCACAATAATAAGCATATATGGTTAATAATATATATCTAGCTTATACATTCATATATATCTAATATTAGACTAAACTTGCAAGGTAGCCTAACATAAATTGTGGTGGCAACTATTCACTCCGGTTCTTCCAAAATCCAAATTATAAGTGGTTTTGATTTTTAGGTTTGTACTAAGACCTACATACCTAGAAAAGTTAGAATAAATTATAATTTAGAAATTATCAATTTAAGATATATATGAATCCCAAATCAAGATTGAATTTTAATGACTAACTGTGGAATCAAATGAGACATAACGGATAGAATGTTTCGATCGTTCAAACAGTTCTCCAGCCTGCAGTGGATGCTAAAAGTAGGACTTCTAGCCCCTTTGCCTACAAAGCTACAACTACAACCAACCACAAACAACTGAGAATTCTAGAAAGACAACGTATCCTATGCAAACTAGGTAAGCTGTGCAAACTTGCAAACTATCAATCTGAACTCTAGGATGATCATCCGATGGCTATAGAGAGAGGTGAGGTAATTTTGCGAATTAACGCCCGCCAGCCTTGTGGTAATTGTGGTTTTTTTCCAAAAGACCCCCTCCCTCCGTCTCGCTCGTCTCCCTCCGTCTCGCTCCCTTACGAGTGAGTCGCGACCGCCGCAGAGCGAGAGACCGCCGCCGCCTGGTGGAGGAGCCGCCCGCCGCCCGGTGGAGGACTCGCCGCCGCCGCCTCGCCCGCCCTCTCCTGCCGCATCTCCTCCGCCGGCCCGCTCCCCACCAGCCCGCCGTCGTCGCGCTAGTCGCCTGCTAGATGCACGAGCGCCGCGCGCCGATGTGGCGCTCGTCGTGCCTAGCGCTGTGCCTGCTGCCCGTCGCGCCGCCGTTGCTGCTCCTCTGCCTCCCGCTGCTCTGTGTTGCCGTCGCCGTCGCCCGCTTCCGCCGCCGCTGGCGCAGGCTCATGATGGTGAAGGTGTCCAAGAACAGGAGCTCCTGTCCCAGTGAGCTGCCGTTACATGGGGACGAGGGCCAACGCGCCGCGCTGCTGCACAAGTACCTCGAGGACCAGATGGAGCTCGGGGCCGCCGCTGTCGCCGTGGACCCGACGCCGAGCTAGCTGTGAAGCCACCTCGCAGAAAGATCCACGGGCACCGGCCAATGGCAATTGTGATCCATTTCAGTTTACTGTCCAAGCTATTATTGCTTTGCTATGCAGAGTTCAGACAATGTAATGTACAATTAAGCAGCAGTACACTGCTTGCTAACATTCATTGTAATTTGTAAGCAAATTAGCACATTCAGTCAGCTAGCTGTACCCTGTATTAGTGCTTTGTTGTTGTATGAAATATTCAGAGTGCAATGAAATATTCAGAGTATACAGTGCAATGGAATGAACAGAAAGTTTGGACATTGTGCTAAGAAAATTCAGATGGCAATGCGAAAAAAAAAATTGACATGTTCAAAAATAACTAGTAACATCGACAGTAACAGTAAGCTTCCATGTCTTAACAGAATGGAAATCTAAGAACTTGAAATAAAAGTAAGCATGTCTTAAAAGGTTACACGAACTTCAAATATCAACTAACAACATTGCTTGGGCAATTACGTGCGTCATGATCCACTAATTTCTTGCATTTTCCACACATCCGTTTTCTGGGCGCCTTCTTCTCCTTGCCCTTCTTGATTCTTTTGCTTCGCCCTCTGGAGTTGATATCATTTGGTGGATGTACCTCAACTTCTTGTGAAATTTTGCCACCAAGGAATGATTCAAACTCATCTTGTTTATTGACTGTAGCAGCAGGAACAATATTTTGGAGAGGTTCTACAAGGTTTGATAAACTAGAGTATAAAAATTCCATTCCTTGTTCAGAGTTCTTGGCCATCTGGATTAGATCTTCAAACTTGTTACGTGAATCTGAAATTTTTCTCCCCATTGCCACCTCCACAGCATCTTTAGCCTTTTCATCCAGAAGGTTACCTTCCTCATCAAAGAACAGTTCTCTATGAAATAAAGATCCAATCAGAACTATTGCACATAGAAAACAATATGTCTATATAAAACAAACTAGGCATGTAAACTCACCTTTTACACCTTATATCCCGCCTCTTCATAAAATAAATTGGTGGTATCTTATTTTGCTTCTCGCCTCTAAGCATGAATGATATGACGGCACGGGATGCCATAGGACTTCTAAAATTTACAGGAGCACATACCAAAAATGTTTGATTTGTTCATCTGAACCACTCGCTCTTTACCAGATTGGCTGCTGATGGTGACAATTTTCATATCTTCAGTCTCTGAAATCCCTTGAATAATGCAATGGTCTCTTGCAACCATGATTTGTTCCTGAAACTTGCTGAAAATTTCATGAGTATATACGACACTACACTGCTTCTCCATGACCCAATGTGTCATCAATTTACGGCTGGTGTGAAGACTTTTATTGTCGGCTATCAACTCCTCTTGGCGCTGGCACTCCAAAGCTGTTTCAAACCTTAGCCAAAACTCAACAAAGGATAATTTTCGATGAATGAAACGGTTAAAGAAAGAATTTGCACTCTCCGATCGTGATGTAGTCCTAAGGAGTCCTGCTAGAGGTATGTCCATAAAGTATGCTGGAATCCATGATTCTCGCATGTCGAACTTTGTGGAAAACCACTCATTTCCCGTGAGCACATACTTTATCATGATAGAATTCCATTGAGACTCAAATTCATCTGAATTCTCGGAGCCCCAAACACACTGATTTAATAATTTCCAGAAATCCTCATCATTTTTTATGTCGGGCCCAACCTTCTTAGGTACCTTATCCATGATATGCCACATGCAAAGTCTATGAGATGTATTTGGTAGAACCTGAGCAATAGCAGCCTTCATGCTCGCATCTTCATCTGTTATGATTAGATGAGGTGCTACTTCACCCGTAGCCTTAAGAAAAGTCTGAAACAACCATACAAATGAGTCGATCTTTTCATCAGCCAGAAACGCTGCCCCAAGGAAAATACTTTGCAAGTGATGATTGACCCCAGTGAATGGCACAAACTTTATATTATATTGGTTAGTAGTATTTGTAGAATCTACCGAAAGCACATCACCAAAAACACTACAATTTTTTCTACATATGGCATTTGCCCAGAAGACACGCACAAGCCGTCCTTCTTTATCCACCATAAACTCATAAAAGAAGGTAGGATTTGCTTCCTTCTTTCGCTCAAGTTGATGCACAAATATTTGTGCATCAGCATCCTTGATTTTGCTCCTCAGGTCACGACAATAGTTCTTGAAATCCCTCAGCGTGCAACCAACATTCTCAAAGCCACCATCACTGACTTGGAGAAGTCGAAATGCCCGGGGGACGTGCCAATGCTAGCCTTATGATAGTTGAACAAAGTACTCTTTGCCCTCTCACAAACTTGACGGTTGGATCTTAGCAGGTGTCTCTTATCTGGCGACACAAAACCATGATCGTGGTCCTCAACAATTGACAATATTTGATACTTCTTGTCACTATCAAGCTTGACAACAATACGTGCCTGACAACCACATCGGGTTTCCATCACATTTGGTATCTTCCTTTTTTTTTTCCGGATTGATCACTAACTTCTTGTATGCTCTCCTTCCTATACCCTTCCCTTGAGCAACAATACCGCTGGTAAAATATTTTCTCATTGTCCTTCTTATGTGGACCAACACGAATGTGAGAAACCAGCATCGTGTGCATACGATTTGTAAAAATTCTCCGCATCCTTGAGTGTATCAAAAATCATTCCAACCACAGGGTTTTTATTTGCTTTGCAATTATCTGCTATATTAGGAGAAGGTGTTGTCCGTGGTGTGCTTGGTTCCTCAACGTGGGCTACAACTCCAGCATCGACGTCCATGATGGTCGGGACGACATCATCCATGGCGTAATGAACGACGGCGCATTTTAACGACGACATTAGCAATGATCGTAGTCAAGGTGAAAGTGAATGTAAAAGTTTTGTACGAGAAACGAACCTGCATCAGGGCCGTGTGTTCCTGAGATCATGGGCACCATTGCGGCGGCGTTCGTGGCCAACGTCGGAGCCGATTTCCTGGGCAGCATTAGGGCGGCGTTCGTGGGCACCATCGGAGTGGAGTTCGTGGCCATCGGACGGGGTCCGTCGTCTTCACGGTTGAGGCTGGCGGCCGGGCTCCATCGTCACAGTCCCAACGTCCCGGCGGCGGCGGAGGAGAATCCCAACGTCCCGGCGGCCGGCGGAGGAGAGTCGCGAGGTCCCGGCGGGCGAGGCGGCGCGCAGCTCCTCCACCGGGGCCGAGTCCCGGTCGTAGGTCCAGGCGGCGCGGCGTTCGCGAGTCCAGCCGGCGGCGGCGTTCGCGATGTCCGACTCGCGCGAGACGGAGTCGAGACGGAGCGAGGAGACGGAGCGAGACGGAGGGGGGCTTTTGGAAAAAAAAATCACAATTACCACAAGGGCTGGCGGGCGTTATTTTGTAAAATTACCCCACCTCTCTCTACAGTCATCGGATGATCATCCTAGAGTCGAGATCGATAATTTGCAAGTTTGCACAGTATACCTAGTTTGCATAGGATATGTTGCCAGAAAAGAAATACCATCAAATGGTTATCTTCTTCCTACTTTTGGAAATTATAATCTGTGGCAGCATGGCCGCATGGGCACCCGATGATTGTCTACAATATTTATTCATTTGTGACGAATTGGTGTGCTGAAATAAAGGTACTCCTTCCGTCTTAAAAAGAATCAATTTTAGAAAAAAACAAGAATATCTATGACACAAAATGAATACCTTATTATAGAGATATATTGTATGATAAATCTAATGATATTAATTTAATAAAATAAAACTTAATTTTTTTCAAGAAATTAGGTCAATGTTTAAAAAATTTGACTTAGAACAACCCTACAAATTGATTCTTTCTAAGGCGGAGGGATTTTTTGTAGTAGAAGGGAGTAATAAGTACAGGATGGTTTCTTATTGATTCTCTGATATGATTAACTGGGCCTGGCCCCTGATCAAATGACTAGCCAAGTGACTGTTTTTCTTTTTTCTTTTTTTGGCGAAGAAAAGTAGGAAACTAGGAATCTGGATTCGTATCCGACTCTACCTCGGTGGAGAATCCAACGCGTTGCTGCCTATAAAAAAAAACCCATCGACCGGGGCCTCGTTCGTCCCTCAAACGAGAAGTTCATCTTCGTCTCCCAGGCTCCCAGCTTTTGCGGCTCGTGGGATCGACAGAGATGGCGGCGCTAGCCCTTGGCCCTGAGATCTTCGGCCAGGGCTTCCGTTTGCTCCCGACGCCGCACGACGCCGTGACGTACTACCTGCCGCGCCTCGTCGCCGGGGAGCCGCTGCACGACGCCGTCCGCCCCGTCATCCACCACGCCGACGTGTACGCCTCCGCGCCGGGCGACCTCGCGCGCCGCTTCCGCCCGCTGCCCAAGACCGGCGACCGCTTCTTCTTCAGCCCCAAGCGAGGGCCCGGCGCCGCCCAAGGCAGCAGCAGAGGCGGGTCGTGGCAGTCGCAGAACACGGTGGACATCAAGGCCCGCGACGGGGATGCCAAGGTCGGCGAGCTCAGGAAGCTTCGGTACAAGAACCGCGGCGGCGGCGGGTACTCGGACTGGCTCATGGACGAGTATTCCTCCGGCGACGGCGACGGCAACGGCGAGAGCTGCCAGTTCGTCTTGTGCAAGATGTACGTGTCTCCTCGAGCTGCCCCGACGTCCGAAGCGCACAAGGAATCCGCGGCTTATTTCTTCACGCTACCACCGCCACCGCCTGCCGCCGTCGTCATGCAGATGCAGCCAGCGCCAGCGCCAGCAGCGGCGCCGAAGAGGCCAGCGCCACCGCGGCCTGCCATGTCCCCGCCGTGCGCCAAGAGAATGCGCGGCCCTGCAGAGCAGCTAATGGCACGGCCAGCACAACCTCCGGCGCCGCCGGCTCCGACCCTATCGTCCCGCACCGCATTTCGGAACACGCCCTTCGCACCACCACAGCCGTGTGCGCCTCGCCGTGGATCGACGACTCCCTTGGCGACACAACCGTCGCCAGCTTCAGCTCCGCCTCCTGCGCCGCCAGCTCCGAGCCGGACACCCCTCGCCACCGTTCGGATCATGTCCTTCGCACCACCACAGCCGTGTGCACCTCGCCGCTGTTCGACGACTCCGTCAGCGACGCACCCATCGCCCGCTTCAGCTCCTGCGCTGGCGCCGCCAGTTCCAATCCGTCCTGCGATGCAGCCGCATCGCTCGCCAACGCCAATGCCGGCGCTACCGCAGCCACTTCCACAGCTGGTGCCGTTGCTGCCGACTCCCCCGGTGGTGGTACGCGCCTGCCAGGTGCCTGTCCAGTCGAAGCAGAGGAGGATTCTTGATCCGTTTGAAGCCGCCATGCTGAGAGATGAAGCAGAGGAGCAAAGAGCGCCTGCAGCACCTCATCCGCCGCCGCCGCCCACTGGTGCTACGCCAGCGCTTCAAGACGAAGACGACTGGGACGATTTAGAAAAGGCATTGGAATTTGAAGAGTGACTGCAGCACCGGAATTTGAAGAGTGACTACTGCAGACACGTAGAGTTGTTGCAGTAGGTAGCAACGCTTGTATAAACTCTTATGTATGCTGACTTTTTTGGGGGAGACCTTGATGTATGGCGTGACAGCAAACTGTGTTGAGCTAGTACAAAAACTGCTGGTTGTTTGTTGCATTTGTTTGTTTATATATATCAAAAATATATGTATATATTGTCAGTAACTTTCAACAAATAGCCAAGGTGACACATCAGTGTCTCATGTATTATTAGTTTTCAAGTAAAACTTACAAAAAAAGTGGTGAATCCCCAGAACCAAGCACCCTAAAATTACTACTTTTCATTTCTCAGGGGTGGAAAAGGTACTGAATTTTGAGACAATATCTATACATGCCTGTGATCCTGTGTGTTTTCTGTTGTCTTTTTTTTTTTTAGAAAAAGGTGTTTTCTGTTGTCTCATGCTGATTGCAATTGCATCTAGCAACAGTCAACTGCAAACACTTTTGGAAACGTTACAATGGTACAAAAAATAGTAGCATCAGGTTCAGTTCTCCACCCTGTTTTTAAGAAATGGATATCTGACGGCAAAGATTGGAAAAAATTCAAGAATGCATTTCTGGAGAACAGGATCTTTTTGGTAGAAAATTGGAAACTTATAAAAGACAACAGATGTCATATGTGTAGTGTAGGCGTGTAGCATTGTTCTATACAACAACCATATTTCAATGGTAAATCATCGGCAAGCAGAGGATTCGTCCACCAGCACCGCTCCCGTAACGGCTTTTGAAGGCGAGGTAGAAGTAGAACACTTGAGCAATCGTTGTTGGGGCTCAGGAGGAAGGGAATGTCCTTCACTGCAAAAGTGATGCCAAGAATGTACCGCCAGCCTACTATTAACGATATACCAATCGCACCGATTATTCCGATCGGGCCATTCCTGCCTGCATTTTTTGTTTCTTCAGTCTGCAACTCTGCATCATAGACCCAAAGCATCAATTATTAGGACAGTGCTACTTAATTACTACCGCAGTAATAAGTTTCCTAAGTTTCCATAACAATAAGAGGATTTTTTCTGTTACCATGTGTGCAGACGCGTCATATCCTGACAGTGTGTGGTAAAGTAGACTTTTTCAAAAAAAAAAAGGGAAAATCCTTAGACACCAAGATCTTCGTACGTAGGGTAGAGAATGGAATTTGAAGTCTACCCCGATTGTAGCTAAACGCTAAATACAAGCGCAACTTATATGTACACAACATGTGGCTGGATGCAGTCCGATCCCCAAAAATGCCGCATTTGCATTTGTGCAGAGCTGAATCGTCAGCTCGTCTCCGACCCGAACACACCCACCGCAGAGCCGACGGAGGCGAAGGCGCTGATGAGCAGGCAGACGAGGCTGAATCCATGGATGGCGAGCCACTGGTTGGTCCAGGGCGCCACCTTGTTCCTCGTGAGGTACATCTGCACGGGGAAGTAGACGGCGAGCGGCCAGAAGGTGAAGGAGCCCAGCAGCCCGATGACCTGGTTGAAGTAGGGGAACCACACCGCCAGCGCCGTCGTCACCGCGACGTACGCCGTGCGGAAGCACAGCCTGAACACGTTCACCCGGCGCTTGCCCAGCAGCGGCACTTCCACGACGACCGTGGCGGCGGTGCCGAGCTTGCGGTCCGCGAACGCGAACACCGGCTGCGTGAACACCTGCAGCCAGGGTAGCATAATGTGCGTGGCGGCGTCAAACCGAGGGTACGTAGAACAAGTGTCCACGGTGGTGTTTCTGACAGTTGAAGCTAGGCTTGCCTGGTAGCCGCCGAGGAGGTGGAGAACGATGGAGAGGTTGGCGAGGTCGATGAGCCAGTAGGGCTCGTAGAAGCCGAAGCCGGTGAGGAGGTTGCCCGGGGTGCCGTCGCCGAACGCCGCGTAGCCAAAGCATCCGCAGCAGAGGTAGAAGAGGGTGGCGATACCGATGCTCGCTCTCGTCGCCTTCTTCATCGTCTCGGTCTCCGGCGCCCTCAGCGTGTCCTTGGAAACACAACGAACAGGCAATAAAGTAATTAATCTCAAAAGTCGATTAATCAGTACAAGATCGCAACAGACCAACTGTGGCGCTCTGCGCTGCATTGTGGGTTCGATGCGTATATCTGACGCACTAGCCGCCGGCATGTATGTAGTACCTCTATTTCCAGCAGCACCAAGGGTTTAGGGTAGGCGAACAAGATGTCCCCGATAGCCTGGGACACTCGCCACACCTTCTGCGTGGTGGACACCAGCGGGATGCCTCCGATGCCGCCCATGATCACCCCGTTTGCTGAAGTGAAGGCAATCAAATATTCAAATCACATATTCAAAGCACAGCTTGAAAAATGGCTGCCATGGCATGGCAAGCATGCATATATACCGATGACTTTGGCGACGCCGAGGCCGACGCCGACGAAGGAATAGAAGAAGGACATGACGGCTGCGAAGATGGAGAGCCCCGCCATCTCGTGGAAGCTGGGTATCTGCGACAGCACCACCTGCGCGAGGCCGAAGAGGAGCATGTAGTAGGCGTCCCCTCCCACGGAGCACGTCGCGTCGTGGCCTTCCTTGTGGTAGCAGTTGGACTTCTGAATCGCCCTGCAGAGCAAGACACATGGTTGCGGAGGACCCTGCTGGCATTGGGGACGAAACCTCTCTACTTTATTTATCGAGATTTTATTCTGCGAAAAACCGTGCATGCAGAGAAAAGCAGAGATCGGAAGAATTTCGGTGTCTAAAATCTGCCGGAAACGGTATTCGGCACCAATGCAAAGCTTGCAGCGCAAACAATTTTTTGAGAACAGGCGGTTTAGCCGGGTGATGGATTTTTTTTAATTACACAGTACGACGCATACAACGCAGACGCTCACAATACGCACGCACACTTACCTCTATGAACACACGTACGCAAATCCTACCCTACCCCATGAAGCACCTTCGAAGGACCGGGGAAAGCACCCGGCAGATCCGAGATTCTCGAAGTCACCACGGAGCCTCGCGTCGCCGGACGTCGAACGTCGCTACCACTTAACGCATAACGCCGGTAAATCATTGGGAAAATCTCGGGAAAGGTGGAAGACGGGATTTAAACCCTAGTGGTTAGCGTCCGAGTAGTAGGCCTGAGCAAGCTCAACCCAATACTGGGGCGGCCCATGGAGCTTGCATCATCAACTCACGAAGCTAATCTTTTCATTCTTCAAAGAAAAAAAGAAAAAGAAAAAAACGAAGCTAATCTTCGGCAGCAGCGGCAGTGCCGGGACTGCTGCATGCGGACGTTGCTTTGTCGGCTTCCGGGCTTCCGGTGGCGAGTCGGCGATAGGTGAGGCGAACTTTGCCGGTGAACTCCACTCATGGGTTCCTCTTCCACATCCACTGACCGCAGCCAGTATCCAGCGGCGACAGGTCTAGTATCTCCTAATCTGACTTATATCCTGGGCGTGATAAAAGTAAAATTTGCTGACATGTATCAAAAAAGACAAAACTGATATAACAACACCTCCGGTTTAAAAGTACCAGTTGGTGGTAACCCCTCATGTTTTTTAATAAAAAAACCTAAAAAAAAAAAAAAGAAAAGAATGGTGGTTCGCGTGGTTCGCGCGACCTCGAAGGAGTCACGACGACCACCACCGCCCCCGCCTCTTATGGTGAGCAGCAGCAATGGTGGAGGCGACGCAGGCGTTGGGAGGCGTCGTGGGTGATCGACTGAGCCCGCGCAGACAGCGGCGGCCTCCACCTCGACTACCTCCGAAGCTCTGCCGGCCGGGGCTGCCCAAGTGCCGCTGTCCATTGTGTGGGCGTCTGCACAGTGCCTCCGTGAGAACGACCCGCTTGTGGAGGCGATGTGCGCGGCCGATGGTCCTTCAGCTTTTGTCATCTCCTTCGACCTGATGTTGGAGGAGCTCCTAGCTGCAGCTGTCCTCTCGCCTCAGCTGTCGGCGCACAAGTTGGCGCATCCTCAGGAGGGTCTACCTGACGCTGAGGCAAGCGACGTAGCCGCGACGCCTCCTCGGGTTGGTCAATCCGACGTCGAGCTATATGACGAGACGCCCACGCCGAGTGAGGCCACTCGGCGTCTCGCACGGTTCCGGGATGAGGTGCTGGTTCACCGCCCCTGATTGCCTCTCCACCAGGACAAAGGCCGAGAACTAGGAAGCCCTTGCGTATATAAGACGCAGGAGCAGACGGATAGCTACCCAACCGTTGGCTCACATACTGGCCTCCAAGCGGGGCGCAGTACTCCTTGAGCAACGGTTTGGCAAAGTGCCGCCAGCCAACCCGGGTTCGCGTGTGCCCAAGAGTTTACTCGACGCGTTGCATTCAGGGACCTTGTCGTCAAGCGAGGTGGAGGCCCTTGATGAGGCGTTTCCGGCGTTCGGAGGGCGCGCGTGGGAGCTCTTCATCAAATACCCGTAGGGCACGGCGAAGCTCCCATTTTGGTTGTTTATTTTTATGTAATATCGACTTAAAGATCTTTTACTAGGATGAAACGGACGATCCGACATGCATGAAGCCAAACAGTAAACTTTCCTTTTTTGGCAAACAAATAATCCCACAACTTTCCTTTTTTGGAAAGTTTTCTCTTTATAGAAAAGAAAAGGTAAAAGTTGTAACTTTAGGTGCATAGCTTCCGGTCTCTAAACTTATATGTGTAACTTAGAACGCATGATTTACGTGATCTAACACGTTACAAAGTTAGAAATCTAACTTAACGCATTTAATTTACAAGATCTAACTTAGAAATCTAATTTAGAACACATGACTTACTTGTTCTAACACGTTGCAAAGTTAGAGATCTAACTTAAAATTCTTGACTTATATAATCTTACTTAAAAATCTAACTTAGAACGTATGACTTAGGTGATCTAACACACTCGCAAAGTTAGAAAATCTAACTTAAAACAAATGACTTAGGTGATCTACTTAAAACTCATAAAGAATAATAGTAGTATAGAAAAAAGTAAAAAATTATTTCTTTAAAATATATTCAAGTGAGATCTAATTTTATTTGTCTCGTCGCGTATAACACATCGGTAAACGAATTAAACGGATACATGATTCAGAAATTATAATAAGTTAAAACAATATTTTCCTTTTTTTCCGCTGATGTCGGCGCTGACATCAGCGCCAGGAAAACGACAAAAACACACACGGACATGGCGTGTGCTGGAAAGGCCACCGTGCGCGCGATCGTCCAAAGGGAATTTCGTGGTCCAGCTACGGCTCGTTGACCTCCTTCGGTGCTTGATGCGCGTTGTATGTTCATCTAAACTCTTCTTTTTAATACAATGATACGCAAATCTTTTATATATTCTAAAAAAAGAAAACAAATATTTTTCATATATGTCTAATAAATAATACTCTTCCTGTTTTCCTCAAAATGTAAAAAGAGAAGCAAGAACAAACAAGACTAGCAGTTACCGATGCAGTGAGACAGTGTAGCCAAGCCGTGATGATCATGGGATTAATTAGATTAGATACATACTAGAGTTCAGTAGCCAAGCCATGCATCACTGTCTATCGCCTTCACAGCCCTTTAATTTCTTTCCAATCAAATCATGTTTGTTCTACGCGAATGCAACAACCAAGTTACAACTGCAGTGCCATGCAAGCAAGCAACAGTGGGCTGAAGTGGACGTACCTCATACTAGTGGCGGAAGTGAGCGTGTACACCACACCGGTGCCAAACAAGCTCAAGTTGAGGAAGAAGCCGCAGAACAAATGGCTCTTCTCGCCTGCACACGTGGCAGCCAGCGATTGCCTGTCAGTCGCATCGATCAGTCGTACCAACTGTTGTTGTTTTAGAAATGAATTTGGACAAGCACCTGTCCAGATTCATTCATATAACGACAGTCTTTTCAATGGAGTACGCAATTTCAGTCAAAATTTTATGGACTCCTACTGTATGGTCCAGCAAATTAAAACGCTTTCGTATTTATGGATGGATGCAGCGTTGGCTGACTGGTTCTATCTGTCACTCAAGGTAGTACAGGTTATGAATTGGAATGTTTGATTATTAGCTGGCGGTGGTTTAATACATCACATCTCAATCATCTACGCCGATTCTACACTCGATCTCGTCAAAGATCCCGTACGTCGAAAAGAAATGGGCAAATGAAAATCGATCGACGATGGCTGAGAGCGTCGTACCTAGGTAGAGGCGCACGGCGTCGACGTAGGAGCGGTTCCTGACGACGCCGCGCTCCGGGTCGTGGGAAATGTAGCAGTCGGCGATCAGGGTGCACTGCACCGCGGTGACACCGGCGAAGAACACCATGGCCGCCGGCCCGCCCACCCACCCCAGCTGCGCCACGCTCCACGCCAGCGACAGCACGCCGGACCCGATCACCGCCGTGATGATGTGCGCCATCGCCGTCCATACCGTGCCTGCGCGCGCCGCCGGTCCGCCGCATCAGCCCACGATCGACGCATGTGCATGCACAACAACAAACGGCAAGCTGCTGATGAACTAGCTATGCTATGAACCACATCACGCCTGCATGGAGGGACCGACGGCATGGCGCGTCATCGATCCACTCACCGGTTCTCTTGATCTGCAGGTGCTCGTCGGAGGAGGAGCTGTACGATGGCTCCGACTCCGAGAGCTTGCCGAGCAGCCGCTGCGCTTGCCAGTCGCCGTCGCCGTCACCGTCGCCGTCTCCTGACCTCATCATCGCCTCCCACGTCTTGCTGCTTTACAGCTCCCCCGTCTTGCTTCTTCTCTGCACGTTATGTTGTTGTCCGAGGGATTAAGCTAGCGAAAGCTACACGATAACACAATTGCCCGAATATAAAGAAAGCTTTGCTGCTACGAAATCATCGCCCATTTGGAGGCACACATATGTGTAAAAGCCCATCGTTGTCTGCGTGTTAAATCCGGACTCAGGGGAGGGCCCTACTCATCAGTGGTGCTGGTGGGGATGGTGGTGGATGTCCATGTCCGAGTGTCGTCAGTAGTACCACCACGCACGCCAGGCGGCCCATGGATCTGGATCAAGAGGGCCAACATCCCTCCTCTCTTTTGGCCTCGATTTTGTGGCCCTCTTTCCTCCTGATCTGATTCATCTTCCTCCTTTCTACTCCTCTGGATCTATGGGGATGCATCGGCGGCGGTTAGGTTTCCAGCGAGACCTCTGGTTCAGATCTCATCGTTGTTTTCAATGGTCCATCTGCATGTTGCAGGAGGGTTTCAATAGATGCTGCAGTACTATTTATTTTGAGATTTTTTTTTTTTGTTTCAGTTCCTTCAATCTGCATGGTGTAGCAGTTGTTGTGTGTTTGTTGAGCAGTTGTTCTGGTATTTGTTGTAGTAATATGTCCATTGTGTTGCAGTGGCTTTGCTTGATGTTTTCAACAAGCATATTTCTTTTGTTTAGGTTTCTCCTGATGTTTGTTTGAATAAACATATTTCTTTTGTTTCATTAGTTTTTCGTTGTCAAGCATTTTCTATTGTTATAGTAGTAGTGCTTTGAGGCGTTGCAATTCTTGTTTCTCATTTGTTGCAGCAGTTTTCGCCCGATGTTTGCCGTGTATGTTTTTTAATATTGCAACAAACATTTTTTGTTGATGTATTAGTTGTTCTTCGATGTTGCAAATAGCTTTTGTTGCGACGGGGGGGGGGGAGGGGGGGCGCTATGTTGGACGAGCTAGCCGCGGGTCAAAGCTGGGGGCCCGACGAGGTTGGGGGGGGGGGATCCCGTTCACGTCGTGGTAGGAGCGGGCTCCTTGAGCTGCGACGGATGTGGGATGGGCTGCGGGGGTGGAGCTACGGAGCCACGTTTGTTGTGTGGGGCCTTTTTGCGTTCTATGGCACCGTCCGATGGTTAGGACATTGGAGCGCTTGAATCCCCCTTAAAAAAATCAATTGGCACCAACCTGTTAGCATGGGCATCGAGGCGAGACGTCGTGCCTTCTTGTGGTCTAGAACTGAGAACGTTTATAAAGGGAAGTGAAGAGTCGCTTGCGTGCAGCACATGTCCTTAAGGGCAGAAAAAATCGTTCTTTACACCACATATCATCGAGTGAGTGAGGCACATATAAAAATCTAGTTTTAAAAACCATAAAATTAGAGAATAGTTTCTTTTTGCAATGTATACATAACTTTTTTTTTGATAACTCGACGGGAGGGGAGAGAGTCCCCACCTGGTTGAATGTCTACATAACTTTATGTCGTTTTAGAGTCATTCAGCGTGTTGTGGACGTGATTGCCTTGCTCGTTCAGTTACCGCAGCAATTAAATCGGCCGCTTTGGATGCCCAACCATCCGCTAAATACACGCGCATGCAGTTGCAACCTATGCCATGCAGAACGACTGCGGATTTTGCGGCCATGCAAACGACGCCGGCAGCCGCAGGGGAGCCCGGGCAGACGCCCAGGCTAGCCGGGCCTTGGGTCCGTCCATGCCACATAATATGCATAAAGAAGCACATTGAAAGACAGACAATATAATATTACATCTCTCTCAATGTGCACCCCTCTCCATACACATTGTGTGGTGCATGGAGTGAGAGCACATACCCATGAAGATACATTTACCTTTCCCGATGATCATTCCTATATATGCCTACACTACACATGACATCTGTTGTCTTTTATCCTATACAAAGATCTAGTTCTGAAATGCATTCTTGAATTTTGCCAAGGATTTATGTCTTTGCTGTCACATGTCCATTTCATGAAAACAGGGTGGAGAACTGAACCTGCTGTTGTTGGTCTTTTTACCAATGTAACGTTTCCAAAAGTGTTTTGCAGTTAGCTGTTACTAGACGCAATCAACATATATGCCACAGCAGAAAACACACAGGGTTACAGGTCTATAGATTGTACCATCTATTGTCTCAAAATGCAGTACCTTTTTCCCCCGAGAACTGAAAAGTATTGATTTTCCATCAGCTGGTTGGATCGTTATCGTAGTAGAGATACGTACATGCACGTATCTACTAACAGAAAACTAGTACATAGACATTGATGCATCACCTTGGCTATTTGTTCGAAGTTACTACCAATTCACAGAGCAGAGAAATTGGGAACAGAACAGAAATATTTACGCCAAGCAAGCAGCAGTCGTTGTACTAGCTCAATACAGTTTGCTGTCAGCATACAGTAAGAGTTTAATTATATACAAGCTGGTACTCTACGTGTCCAAGAAAGGACTTGAAAAACGCGTATACATCGTATTCCGGTGCTGCAGTCACTCTTCCATTTCCAATGCCTTTTCTAAATCGTCCCAGTCGTCTTCGTCGTCGTCTTGAAGCGCTGGCGTAGCAGCAGGGGGTGGCGGCGGCGTACGAGGCGCTGCTGGCAATGTTCGGTCCTCTGCTTCACCTCTCAGCATGGCGGCTTCAAACGGATCAAGTATCCTCCTCTGCTTCGAGTCGACAACAGGCACCTGAAGAGGCACGTGGCAGGCGCGTGCTACCGAGGGAGTCGGCAGCAACAGCGGCACCTTGTGCTGAAGTGGCTGCGGTGGCGCCGGCAATGGCATTGGCGAGCGATGAGGCTGCATGATCGCAGGACGGATTGAAACTGGCGGCGTCAGAGGAGGAGCTGAAGCGGACGATGGGTGTGTCGCCGACGGAGTCGTCGAACAGCGGCGAAGTGCACACGGCTGTGGTGGTGCGAAGGACATCAGCCGAACAGCGGCAAGGGGTGTCCGGGTCGGAGCTGGCGGCGCCGGAGGTAGAGCTGCAGCTAGCGATGGTTGTGTCGTCGTCGGAGTCGTCGAACTGCGGCGAGGCGCACATGGCTGTGGTGGCGCGGAGGGCATCTTCCGAACAGTGGTGAGTGACGATAGGGTCGGAGCTGGCGGCGCCAGAGGTTGTGCTGGCCGTGCCAGTAGCTCTGCAGGGCCGCGCATCCTCTTGTCGCACGGCGGCGACATGGCAGGCCGCGGCGGCGCTGGCCTCTTGGGTGCCAATGCCGCCGCCAGCGCTGGCGCTGGCTGCATCTGCATGATGACGGCGGCAGGCGGTGGCGGTGGTAGCCTCGTGAAGAAATAAGCCGCGGATTCCTTGTGCGCCGGGGACGTCGGGGCAGCTCTCGGAGACACGTACATCTTGCACAAGACGAACTGGCAGGTCTCGCCGTCGCCGGCGACGGAGCAGGAGGAATACTCGTCCATGAGCCAGTCCGTGTACCCGCCGCCGCCGCGGTTCTTGTACCGAAGCTTCCTGAGCTCGCCGACCTTGGCACCCTCATCCCTGCCGCGGGTCTTGATGGCCACCGTGTTCTGCCCCTGCCAGGACCCGTCTCTGCTGCTGGCTTGGGCGGCGCTAGCCGCTCGCTTGGGGGAGAAAAAGAACCGGTCGCCGGTCTTGGGCAGCGGGCGGAAGTGGCGCGCGAGGTCGGCCGGCGCGCAGCCGTACACGTCGGCGTGGTGGATGACGGGGCGGACGGCGTCGTGCAGCGGCCTCCCGGCGACGAGCCGCGGCAGGTAGTAGGTCACGGCTTCCTCCGGCGTCGGGAGGAGACGGAAACCCTGGCCGAATATCTCAGGGCCAAGCGCCAGCGCCGCCATCTCCGTCGATCCCACGAGCCGCGACAGCAGGGAAACGAGAGCGAATTTTCGGTGGCAAAGGCCCCGGGCGATGGATCTTTTTTATAGGCAGCAACACAAGAGGCCACCACCGAAGTCCGATTCTGGTTTCTAAAATACATTTCCTGCCAAACCTTAATGTATGATGACGTGACATATCAGACGAACCCAGTAGCAACCTATCCTCCCAAATTTGTGACGGGGCCCGTGAACCAGCGCCGGGCGCTGACGATCCACGACGACAGGATCAGGGCGAAGAGCCCGCCGACGGCGACCGGGGTGTAGTTGAGGGTGTCCTTGGTCACCGGGTAGGATACCGGCAGCGAGAAGAGCCCGGTGATGGTGGCGACCCAGAGCACGGCGACCCAGCCCACGACCACGCCGTACCGGCCGAGACTGAATGGCCCCGGCACGAAGCGGTTGTTGTGCGCCGCCAGCGTCACGCGGAATAGGATCGGCAGCGCGTAGGCGATGTAGACCGCTGTTGTGGCAACAGATGCCATCGCCTGGAACGCCACCAGGCTGCCCAGAGACTGCATTTGGATGATCAGAAAACAAACAAGGTGAATCATCATGCATTGTAGTGAGCAGGCTAAATAGAACTGAAAGCTCATTTCTGAAAAGGTTATTACAAGTAGAAAGAATGAAAGATTCAGTTGAATTATTACCGGCAATGCCATGCAAAGGGAGATGAAAGCTGAGAGCCAGACGGCGTTGATCGGCACTTCCTGCTTGTTAACTCTATGCCAGATGGATGAAAACGGCATTGCGCCATCTCTCGAGAACGCGTAAGTCATCCTGATCATAAAAAAACACAGCCATAAAATCAGCGATAATCATCATAGTTGCTCCGATCCACCATGGAACAATGTTCTTCAGACATCTCAATGACAATTTAAGCAGATGATGGATCATATCACCTTGAGTTGCTAGTGATCGCGCTCATGCCACATAAGTAAATGGCGACGGCGACGATCCACAAGCAGACAATCCCTCCAGCGCCGCTCCCATACCGGCTCTTGAAGGCGAGGTAGAACACCTGAGCGATGGCGTAGCCTCCCGCATCATTGTCAGGGTTTAAGAGGAAAGGGATGTCCTTCACTGCAAACGTGATGCCGAGAATGTACCCCCAGCCTACCACCAACGATATACCGATCGCACTGATTATCCCGATCGGGCCGTTCCTGCCTGCGTTTTTCGTCTCTTCAGTCTGCATCATAGAGCCAAAGCATCAGAATTAGGACACTGACAGTGCTACTTAATTACCATAGTAATTAGTTTTCATGACACCAGCTAGCAGGATTTTTTGGTGTTACCATGTGTGCGGATGCGTCGTATCCTGAGAGTGTGTATTGGCTCATGAGGAGCCCCAGAACGAAGATGTAGAGGTTGCTGTGGATTCCGGCGCTGTTACCCGTGTTGAAATGGGTGAAAACGTACTTTGCACTGGCCCTCTCAGTAGCAACCACAGGTACAGCAATCATCAGGACAAACACACCTGAATAAGGAAGACAGACAGATATCATGCCATGCACATCTCATCAGCGAAGTAGTACTATGTAAAATATGTATGTTTGGCTACATCAGTCAGACATTACCTAGCATATTCCAAAGAGCAGCGAACTGTCCGAGCAGAGATAGCCAAGTGATGGAGAGGCTGTTGATGGCTGCGTGGCTGAGCAGAATCCCTGCGTGAAAGGCGAAAACGACGTACTTCGACGCCATGTACCCGCCGCCGTTGTTGCCCCCCGTGCTGAGAAGGATGATCACCTGGATCAGCTGTGCCAGCGAGAAGTCGATGCTGGCAGTGCCTGCCCACTGGAGAATTTGAGAAGAGATCAAGGTGGATTGGATCGGATCGAGTAAGCAGTGGTTGAGAGCTAAGACTGAAGATTGATGGGAGGAGGAAAGGAGATTCAGAAATGGGATACTCTGGTTGCTTACTTGTGACACGATGTTGAACCTGAAAGTAGTAACAGAGGCAAAGAAGGGATAGTTGTTAGAAGCAATTTAGGAAATGATTGCATTGTAAAGTCGTCTGTCTGCAATGGAAAGTCGTAATGTGTGTGTGTGGTGGCAGCAGCAATCATGCACCCAAGTCAACGCATGCTGAACAAGAGTGGTCCAAGCAGGGTCATTGACCAGCCATGGCAACGTTCATGATTGCAAGTAAAGGTTTCAATTTTCCATGATCACAGATAAAGATTCCATTTTGGTTCGTAAAAATAAAATAAAGATTTCATTTTGATATAAAAGAACAAGTTAATATGTAAAAGGAAAGATATGGCTAGGTAGTGGAAGTAGGAGTACCATCCGGTGATCCAGGAGGCGAAGGGCGCCCAGCGTTGACCGGAGAGACGGGCGCTCCAGTAGTAGAGGCCGCCGGAGGTGGGGAAGGCGGAGCAGATCTCGGCCATGGAGAGTCCGACGGCCATGGTGAAGGCGCCCGCGACGAACCAGCCGAGCGTCATGGTGGCCGGCCCGCCGAAGGCGAGCCCCGTGTTGTAGAGCGTCGTCACCCCCGTCAGCACCGAGATGACCGTGAACGAGATGGAGAAGTTGGACAGCACCCTGCATGCATGCCAAGAGATGACGCTCGATCGAGCTGACGACGATGGAGGGAGAGGCGGCGTTGGCGTGTGTACGTACGAGAGGTGTCGCTTGAGCTCCTGCTTGTACCCGAGCTCGCGGAGGCGGCCGTCGTCGTCGTCGGGGGCATCGTCGGCGACAGCGGGACGGGGGTTGTTCCAGGTCATGGCGCCGCCGCCGCCGCCCGCTGCTTACGCCGTGGGGTGGGTTGGTGCCGAGCTCTGTGGAGTGTGGTTGGCTGGTGGTGGCGAAGTGGCCTCCGGCGGGGATGTTACGCCGGTGCAGGAGAAGGGACGTAATCAACGTGCCGGATTCGATGGGGACACGGGATCTTATCGTATTCCAGCATAGTAATAGGAGTCAACAGGTGACACTGACGGACAGAGTTTTGTACTGCATGCAGTGGGCGCGAGGCATATGTATATGTTTTAATTTGTCTGCCATTCTTGCAACTGCACCGTTCTTTTTTTGGTTGCTGTTGAACTGATCTTTGTCTCGACCTCATTCCTTGCTCCAGAAAAAGAAAACAATCATGTTTCCAATAGTATGTATGACCTGGTATGTTAAGTTGTTTCAGTCTGCTATGCTCTACCAGTCTACCGTACCTCAAGGAATCAATCGTGGCGTTTGTATGTGTAGAATACTCACTCAACTTGACATACCGAGCACAACTAGCGTATGGCCAGGTCATCTCTTCACCTATCTCAACTTTTTTTTCTCCATGTATGGAGCCTGCTGCTACTCCTTCCATCCTATCCTACCGCCGTACGTAAACATCTCTCACTTGACCATGTCATGTATTTTCGTAGCACCGACAAGATAGTAACACGCCTCTAACTTGCTCTGTTTCGCCACTAATGCTATAAAAAAGTTCAAAAGTCAATAAATCTTCAATTTGATCATGTCATGCACCTTTTTAAAGATATGTAGATTCTAAATTTCTAATACTTCCTCCGTTCCAAATAATAACACACCCTTTTAAATTTGGAACGCAGAGAGTATTATTTCTATAAATCCAATCACACTTGAGTGATTGACTATCAAAGTATGAGAGATATAAACTTGGCAAGGTATCCACCTTTTTTTGGTCTTGTCATTAGGAAGCTCTAGCCATGCATTCATGCTTCACAAATGACAAAAACATCTCTTGCTCTCTAAAAAGGAAACAAAAATAAATTTCTATATTGCTATATTTTAGGTGTTTGGACTTTTCTACAATAATCTTATAGGCAACCCATGACCGCTGTCCCATTTGGGCGTCACTGGATTTTAAGAATCTTAATAAAAAAATCCTAGAATGCCAAATTCTAAGTGCGAATATGTGGAGTTTTGAAGTAGACTCTGCGGTCGCTTATAAAAACATTTTCGTTCTGCGACACCTCCGCCTCCTGCCTGCTGCCACCGTCTTCCCTCCTGCTAGGCAGCCGTTTCCCACGAAATAGCGTCCTCGTCGTCTCTGCAGTACCCACCTGCTTCCCCTTCTTTCCCGGCTTTGTGGGTGGGTGGGTGCTCGTGGAGATGGAGATGGCCGCCGCCGGCGAGGTGGGCTGGTACGTGCTCGGTGGAATTTCATAACCAAACCCAAACCCGCGGGTACCCAAACCCGAACGGATACCCGAAACCCAAATAAATACCCGAAACCCGCAAAAATATATACACATATTCACATATTCATATATATATATACACACATATTCACATATATATACACACATATTCACATATATACACACATATTCACATATATATATACATATTTCGGATATCCATTGGATATCCACGGGTGAAAAACCAAACCTGAACCCGAACCCGATAGGTTTCGGGTACCCGAACCCGAAAACCGTGGGTGAAAAACCAGCCTCAAACCCAAACCCGCCAGACCCGAAACCCGCGGGTACCCGCCCCGAACCCGACCCGCTGCCATCCTTAGTGCTCGGCCAGGACTAACAGGGCGTTGGACCCTACGCGCTTCTGGAGTATCTTGGAGGAACAGTGCATGAATTTTGTACGATATGACCATAGTTTTCAGCCAAGGTTCCAAAACCAGACCTTTCTCTAGGCGAGTTGCCGAGGTCCATGATTCTTCCAAGGCTCTTGTGGTTAAGAAATCTAGATTACACAGCAGGTTTCTATATGCCTGCTTCCAGGTTGATTCCTGATGACATTATTAGCTTATTTAATTTAGAAAGCTGACGTGCTTGCTCTATTACACATGCATTTTTTGCATCAGCTGAAGGCTGGGAGCGAGGCCGTGCAGCGCAGAGGCCCAAGATGCTGACGCCGTGGACCGAGGAGTTGTAGCTGGGCCGCTTGCGCGCATGCTAGCGCCAACTCGGGCCATCATACAGCCCAGTCCTTTTACGGACCAATCCAATCCGATCCTTTTCTAATACCATAGCCCATAAACGATCTGTAAAAGTAGGCCTGTGAGTTTGGAGCCCCTTTCGGCCCTTGGGCTCACACGATCTTCTCAGCACGACACGTTGGAGTCGACGATGACGATCGCAAACCGCCATCACCATGGACCCCAGAACGTGCTGATCAATGTGTGTTGTACAGGTCATCATATAATATGTGGCTATGATTTTATTTTCGTGTCATCAGCATGTGGTTGTGTGCTTGCTGTCATTGTAGATATTTTTATTTTGTTTTGTTGCAGAAATAATTAAAACTCGTGCTTATCTCTAGTGACATTGAAGGAAAAGGACAAAATTCATTTCATTTGCTTGGGATGGACAAAATGGACATTTTCATACCAATTTAATACCACCCCGTCCCTAAAAACATATATAATTATACGTCTGGGTGCTAAAACCATTTTTTCGAATACGCAGCACTGCAGCATCTTTTTCATTAAGTAGAAGAGGACGCAATGCAATACTTAGGGGTGGAACAAGATACGACGATTTGAAACTAGCCGAGCCACCTCCGGAAAAACCAACAACAAAGAAAAGAAAGAAAAGGCCACCGCCACAATGGAGAACCCGAGGCCCAAACGGGGGAGGCAGGGCGCAACTAGACGTCGGAGGAACTCAAGGGTGCGCCATCGGAGCCTTCAGGAAGGAAATGACGCCCACAGACGCCAACTCCGTTGGACCATGCACCCATGGGGACTTTCGTTCCCGAGTTGGCTCCGGCGGTGGCGCTCGCGGAACAGCGGAGACGACGCCTTCAAGAAGGTGATGGCGAGCTCGCCACCGTTGCCAGTCCTAGCCCGTAGGCCTGAGGACGTGGTTTTCACCAATGCTTTCCAGGGAAGCCGCCACCGCCAGTGACGTAGCTTGATGTCTTCATGGAAGTTGCCGTCGGTGCCGAGAACTGGGTGGTCGTGGTGGAGATGGGCGGAGCGCCGGCGCGCGGGTACCGCCAGATCGGTCGTGGCTCACCACTTCCTGCCGGGGCGAGCGGGAGCCCAGACGACCGCTGGTCACCGTCGAAGCACTCACCCCGAGTGCTGACGGGAGGGCGCCGCCAGATCGGCCGAAGCCGAGCCCTCCACCCGGAGGGGAAGGGGGGCCAAGGCACGTCTGCGTGAGCGTAGGCCCCGGTGAAGTGCGCGGGGAGGCCGAGGAGGTGCCAGACGACCGTCCTGCCGCCCACCCCAGGGACGGGGTTGGCCGGAACTGCCGCCGTAGGCCGCTAATCCCCGGCTATGACCCACCACTGCCGCCAAACAACGCGGATGGTTGAGGACAAGCGCAAACAATGGCCGCCGCCACGGGCTGCTCTGGTGCGCCGGAGTTGTGGGCGGTGGCCTCCCCGTCGCAGCGACCCCGGTCGAGGCTCCCCGCCTCAAGGCCGGGGGTGCAGCGGGCGCAGGGCGCACCGGAGCAGTGTGGACGGAGCCGTCGTAGAGCGCAAGCCCCCCACCTTCCATGTCGAAGACGAACCGGGTGGGGCGCCCCACGGACATCCCCACGGAACGCTGCTGCTGGTCCCCAAAGGGACCGCTGCCGTCAGGGAGGCCTCGCCTCCGCCACCGGCAGCCTACCGCCATCGCTCGGGTGTGCAGCGCGCGCCCGCCAGCCACCACAGGAGAAGGGGAGGGGCCGAACGGCCGCCTGACGCGAACAGGCGCAGGTGTCGGCGATGACGGCGAAGCAGGGGCGGCCAGCTCCCCGGCCGAGGTACCCCGCACCTCCAGGCCGGGGCCCACCGTGCCGCCGCCCGCACAAACCCTAGCCACCGCCGGAGCAAGCACGGCCCCGGGAGTCCCGGCGGGGCGGGCAACGGGGGTGGCAACGAAGGGTTGGCGCCGCCGCACCCGGGTTGACACCCGCCGGAGGCGCACTGCCCGGCCGCGGTGGCCGGAGGCCGCGCCGGCCTGCCGCGCCGCCGGGCCAAGCCGGGCCCCGGGCCTCCGGCCGCCCGATGCGGAGGACGATGGGCGCGGGCGCCCGCGAGGTGGCCGGGCGACCCGCGCGCCGCCCCGGCCGACGACGAAACCCTAGGGCCCCGCTCGGGGCCGCCGCCGGCCGGCGGGCGCCGCAGGGCCGATCCGGTGGCGTGGAGGCCGGATCCGCCCCGGCGAGGCCCCGGGCCGTCCCGCCGCGCAGAGCCGCGGGCTCGACGGAGAGGGGGCGGGGGAGAGAGACGGGGACGCGAGGAGGCGCGGGAGCGGGGGAGGCGCCTTGTTGAGCACCGCCCCCCTTCAGGCCGCCGCCGCCGGCGAAGAGAGTGGCGGCGGCGACCTGGCCGGAGATGAGGAGGAGGGGGCGCTGGTGTGGCTGTGGGGGCCCCGGATCGCCTCCCCCGGAGGAGAGACGACGCGGGTCGGGGATGGAGGAAATTGCTAAAACCAATTCATTTGGCAGACTACAAAAATGCAAAGTCCCTAATCCTGGTTGAGTGTGAAGACTGCAGATGGATGCTCCTGTGCTGCGAGAATATTCTGGAATATGGAATGAATTGACATGAGCGCTCCATTTCATTGCAAGGAGGCTTGCTGCTGTTTTTTCGGTACGGACTGCATGTTCAGATTAGACCTGTACACGCTGACATCTTTGCATGCGGTAAAAAAAAGTTGATAATGCTCTAGGATTTCATCATTTTTGAGACAATATTTAAACATTAGGATTACATGTTTTTAGAGACAGAGGGAGTAGCAAACTAAAAGAATATGAATGGAGGTGATATTGAGAGTAAGAAATTTCATCTAATGATAGTGAGGGAGGTTCTGAAATTTTAATGACAGTGAGCGAAGAGCTAAAATTTCTAATGACATCGAGGAAATTATGGTAAGGTGATCTTATATATTCTGCTAGGAAATGCTAGGAAGTTCAAAATCTACCAAGACCACGCTAAGCCCATTTTTCCTAAGTCATACACACAACAGATGTTGGATATTTTGTCACTTTACACCATGCATCAATCCATAAATTCGATAAGCAAAATACTAACGCAAGTATTATGCAAACGACAGCTTCATAGCTACTGCTACCTCTAGCACAACACATCATGCATAGCAAAACAACAACAACAATACGAAGCATAAAAATGGATTTAAGCTTATACCCTAGCGTGGCACTTCTGGTACACGCGAACAGTGAACCACCATTGTTGCCGTTACCACCGCCACCGCTTGGCGGTGGTGTTGTCGTCGCCACCGACACCGGACCTTGTCACGGGCAGGCGGTGGCGGCTGGAGGGAAAAACTGCGGGAGAAGGTTAGAACCCTAGGTCCCGACAGGGGCCCTTTTATAGACGCGCCCAGCCTCCCGTTGGGAGTTGGCTGTTGGCGAAGGCTACGGTTTCCTGGCGGCCGCGGCCGCGGCCGCGTCGCGCTCGGCTTGAGCCGGCGGCCGCGGCGCGCGCGTGTGGATCCCCACATCTCTTCCTCAACTTCTCTATGCGAGCATCCCATAACTCACTATTTAAGTTGAGTGCCTTATTTGTGAATAGACCATTTGTTACTAATCACTTTTCCACCTAACACTAATTGTGGACCTTTGAGGTTTATTTGATTAATTAGAATAAAACATGGGCCTAGCCCAGTTACTCTAACGGTAGAGAAATCACTTCTGCTAGACTTGGCCTAGTTAAGTAGACTGTCGACGTACTAGACCTTTCTATCCTATACGAATTGAATAGGAAGGACGACTCTGGCCGATAGGACAACTAACAACCAACTGATCTAAAATCAATCATTCCCTTAATAATCATATAGTTATCCATTGTTTCCCAATCTCCAATGATCGATACATATATCCCTCTCGTGATGTCGACGACCAGAGGTGACATCTTTGGTTTTCACACATAACCTAGGACATCTTTATAAAGTGGCAGCATGCATAGCACCCCTGGCGTCTCGGTCTCTCTTTTTTCAAACATGAGTTGAATACCTCCTGCAAGATTTGCTTTTGCATTGCAAATCGTAGTCATTCCTCATCGCTCCAACGAAAGCACGATAGCTTCGCTTCATCGAAACTAATTGTGCATTCATTTCAATCCATACTAGAGTCATGAGTGTGGGTGTCGCTGCACCCATGGAAAAAAAAATGAAAAGCAGTATAAATGGTCAATTTTTCACCATATTTGTACATAGATATTATATATCCTTGCAACCACAAGGCAGGTGCATCTCACATATCGGCTGGACTGGGATACACCTCCCCGAAACCTCCGAATTGTGGCAGATGCCCTGTCCGCCACACGTCCCGGCCAAGCACTTCCCCATGATGATCTTATTGTGCTGTTGGCAGATTTGGAACCATCGACACGACGTTGTCTTTCGCCATCAACAACCATCTTTGAGCTGGCTCCTATACAATTGCAAGGAGTCATGTCGCCTTTGGAGCAGCCGTCTTCGCCCTCAAGATCGTTCCATTGCTGATTTCTGGTGTAATTTATTTGTTATGAATTAGCACAATGTAAGACTAAGAAACTGTAACCTTTAGGTGCTTGGCACCCTCCATCCACCGGCTTGCCGGAATCAATGGAAAATCATTCAGGTGGGGCTCTCCCTCCTCCGGTGAAGTCTTCAAAAAAAAAGGGCAGGTGCATCTCTTCGGATTTGGTCTAGCTCTGTCCTGAGTACACGCGCTTCAACATCCATATGTTTGGTTGATATTAATAATGGGCAGCATTGTCAATTTAGGGGAGGCGGAGGTCGTTGACATTGCAATTTAGGGAGATGGAGCTTGCGTGTATGTAAATGAGGCATTACAGAACGAAGTTGGCAACAACTATACGTGCATGCGTTTACACTATTTCAGCGAGCAGAAAAATTTGCTTCTAAGTACTAGAAGTAGCCAGGTGGATGGCTATCATGCATGGTGTGCTTATTTTTGTTGAAATTCTTATCTTGTAAAAAAGTGTCTATCGCTCTTCGTCGTCGCCTTCTATCTTGTAAAATAGAATGCATTTGATGAGCACCATGCATCCTTGATATTTGGTCGTCCATTCTAGTGAAGTATAAAAACATTTGCTTCACTCACTAAAATAAATTTCCATGTAACCTTTTACCATCTGTGCTTCCCCACACATAAAGCTTATATATGTTCTTGCATATTATGGGTGTTACAAATATAACTAAAGAGAATGCAATGCTCAGGGTAACGACACATGTATCTTGAGAACTAACTAGAGGCCCCTAATGGAGCCTTGATGAGGATAATTAAGCAACCTTTATATATATGACCATGAAAGTTAGCAATATGAGACTTGGTACTGCGATTGTAGGGTTCAGATCTTTATGATTTGAAACAATATTTTCATATCATGTGTGCCATGTCTCCAACCAATAAGAGTTACCTCGACATGACAGAAGACTGGGTTTCATAAAAAAAAAGACAGAAGACAGTTCACTCCTGATTGGCTGATTCTTATCAAATGGTAACGGACATTCCAGGTTTCACGTTATTAGATAAAGTTGCCCTCTCTTTGTTTAGTTTTTGGTATCATCCTTATAGATTTAGAATATTGCCCTACAAAAAATATTTATCTTCATCATTATTTTTTCACTGTTCTTTCATCTACTGTGCCACTTCAATTTTTATTTCAGTGTCATTTATTCAACGATCAACCCTCCGCATCAGTTGCCGCGTCTAGTTTGGTCTCATGTCTAGTTTGCATCAACTTGTATCATCTACTTTGAGGTGAGGGCAATAGTTTGATTCCATTTTCTTTCTTTTTGCTGGCTGGAGTAGTTATATGAAAACTCCCTATCTTTTTGCGCCCATTTATAGAGGAGAAAGACGACATATCTTATCCGCAGTACATGCATTGTGTTTTGCCTAGCAAATATCCTACAGGTTTTAGTCACATTGGTAAAAAAAGGGGGCATCTGTTAAAAACAATTTGCAGTATTCTTTTTTTAGAAGGGCGGCAAGAAAGATTCTTGCCGATTTTTATTGGATGGAAAAAAGCAAACAAGAGGTTTACAACTTAATTACAACCAAAGATCAGACTCCACTCCACTACGACTCAGAAAAAATCCACTAAGCTGCAGGAAAGAGACCACCAACGCCCTCTGAGAATAACTACTACTTCAAACCGAACCAAAGAAAACAGAAAAAGAGATCCCTCTAAGCTTGATTGAGCAAAGGCCCCTGGAGAATTGGAATTGCTTGATATCATCCCTACACAAATGAGCTTACTTGAAGGGCCTGCAGATGTTTGTTCTGGAAAGTATTCTTTTTATATCCTTGTGTTGAGTTGTATATTTTTGTTTGATTAAACTAGATCCATGTAACATCACGGATAGTCCTCTTTTGCTTGGCTATTTGGATGAGCAAAAATAATCTTACTCTTCAACAACTAGGCTGCAACTTTACAAGGACGCAAAGCAATTTTCAAGCAAGAATTCAATGCATTGCTTGAGCGTGCAAAAAGGAAGTACTACCCCCAAATTGAAGAATGGATAGAACCCTAGTCTACCTTTTCCTTCCCCAGGGTCTTCCTCTTATTCTTTTTTGTTTCATTGTTTCTTGAGTGCCCAACCGGGGAACTCTCTATTGTATTTTCAAACTTCACAACTTAATATTAATTCTGCAGTAGTGGTGCAAAACCCTCCCGTTTTTTTTTTTTGGTCAAAAAATGTAATATCACGCATGACAAAAGCCAAAGATGTTACTAAACATCTCTTTCATCAAATTTAAGTACAAGGCTCAACAACAAAAACCCATAAATAGAGTAAAACTTATACGCAACAATAACAAAGTATGATTAAGATATATTCACCATGTAATTTCTTGAGATCTACAATTTTCATTTTAATTGTTTCTCCGTCCTGTATTTTGAAAATTTCAAATTTTAAATTTCAATACATAATTTTACTGGTTCAGCACCCATTCTTCCTTTGTCAATCGATTCCTTCATAGGGGCGGCTAGATATGGAGCCATGCCTACCCAATTGTACTATTCATAGGCACGGCTAGATCTAGAGCTATCGCTACACAGTTGTATCTTTATTCAGTATAAATGAAAAAAGAAAAAAAAGGTACGAAGCTTCTGCCATTTTCTAAAAAATAGAGTCACCCCTACATATAGGTTCATTTGTAGAGACGATTGTCTGCAAAATGTATTTTTAGAGGCGTCTCGGTGAGGTACAAATGCTTTTTGTACCAGTACTAGTGTAAAAAATCCATTGTATTTCAATGGGGGAAGTACAAATCATTTTCCATGGTGGGATCGGGAGCTCTATAAAATGCCGCCCGGCACAGAGCCTTGGGGACGGGGAGTCCTCAGCCAGTGTGGGCCGACGGCACCAGGTGGCCCTGCCCGCGGCACGCCATCTGTCGGCGAGAGCTTGCTGTTGCACCGGCATGGGCGGCGTCGCCGAGCCCGTCGGGAGCAGGCGGCCGGCGGTGCGTTGAATGCCCCCAAGACCTCCTCTACAGCGGCCTACAGGGTCAACGCGCGTCGACGTCTCGGGCCGTCTCCGGAGCCGAGGGCTCCGGCCCGACGGCGGCTTGGCCCGGTGGCCACCTCCCGCGTGCCGGCCCCTCGGAGGCTCGGCCCGGACCCGGAGCCACGGATCCCGGCGTCGAGACGGCTCGGCTCCAACCGCCGGGCTTCCCCTCCAGACAGTGACGGCTGGCGTGAGGTGCTGCCCCGCAAGCCACCCCCGATGGCCGCTGCGCGCGTGACTGCGGCGAGGCCGACCCGGAACGCGCGCCAGCCTCCGGCCGCCGGCAGGCGCAGGTGGGACGTCGAGGGACGGTGCCTCAACTGCACGGCAACGGGGCACCAGATCGCGACGTGCAAGCGGGAGCCCCGATGCTGGAACTGCCATGGGCTCAACCACCGGGCCCGTGACTGCAACAGCCGCCCGCGACGTGCTCGTCCACCGGGCGCGCGTGCACGGGCATCGGCCGCGCTCCTGAGCGCAAGCGGAGGGCGAACCTCGGGAGCTCGGGGTGCGTTGGGGGCCGCTCGACGCCACCGCCGCCTCGCTCTTCGGGGACGAATGTGGGTGCGCAGGGGCCGGCCCCGTCACCCCCGCCTTCCGCTGACGTTGACGCTGACTTCGCCACCAAGGGCGGCCCTGGGATGTCTATCGCCGCCGTTCAAAGGGCAGTCGCGATGGCCATTGGGATCCAGCCTGGGGAGCTGCAGATCCAACCTTGCACCCAGGGAGTCATCATCACCTGGCCCAACCAGAAGCACGGGGACAAGGTCGAGCCAACCATGGCAGAGGTGGCGGCCCGACACCGACCTCCGATCCAGCCCCCGCAGCGGCGGGCCGGGACGACGACGATCAAGCGCACGCAGGTGTCGCCGCCACTCGGCGCGACGACCGCCGCCCCTCGCACCGCCACCGGCTCTGCTTCGGGAGCCACGACGCCGGAGTCGAACCGGCCGCGCCGCGCGCGACGTCGCTGGCGTCGCACCGGCCGTGGAAGGGCCGACCGCAGGAAGACGCCGCGACAGGTGTGGCGCCCTCGCGCGTCACAGCCAGCACCCCCTGTCGCGGTGGTCACCTCCTCTCCTGAGGAGGCGACGAAGGACTCGGTGGATGCGGGTGACTCGGCGGGGAGCCTGGAGTCACCCGTGGCAGACTGGGAGGACGGGGAGTTCCGGCCGGACACCTCGCCACCCGGACCACCCGACGAGAAGGACATGAGGACAGAGAGTGCAGCCGCCATGGGTGGCTTGGTGGGGAACCTTGAGCCACTCGTGGAGGCTGGGGGCGCATGCAAGGAGATCGCCACGACACAGACCGCGGCCACCACGGGCGTCTCGGTGGGGACCTTGAGATGCCGGAGGCCGAGGAGGCAGCTCTAGGACGCTTGCTCTGCTCACCCTCTGGGGGGAGGAGCTTGCGGCCGGACCTCCGGGTTACACGGCGCTGCACGACCTCGAGCGCGCCGGGTGCGCGGACGCAGACGCGGAAGAGACGGTGGGGGAAGCAGTGCTGCAGGAGGATGAGCCAACTACGCCGGTGCACGGCGTAGACGACTTGCTAGAAGGAACGCTTACCCTTCTCGCACGCTGGGAAGCGGACCTTGACGAGGGCCCACCTGGCTTCCCTATTCAGGGCGCCTTCCCACGGCCGGGGGAGCGGAGGACCACACCACCCCGTTGGGAGACCCTGGCGGAAGCAGACGACGGTTGGACAGCGGCGCTTGGGGGGCCCCTCCCCACGGCGCGACGCCCAGGGGGACGCTCCGGCAGAGGCCGTCGAGCTCCCTGGGATCCACGACTCGGACGACACACCGTCAGGGGCGCAGCAGGCGGCAAGAGGACGAGCGACCGGTGGGGTTGACCCAGTGGGGAGCTTGGAGTCACCCGCCGGCCGCCAGGGGGGCCGGGGCCGTGCTGCAGATTCGCAGCAGGCGCTCGGCAGGCCGCACCTTTGCGGGGCCTCTGGGAGCCCGCCTAGGCACGCGACCACCGACGACGACGCACCCCCAGGTTTCTCCACGCCCGTCAACCGGAGGACCGCCACCGACTCGACGACCGGGGAGGAGGGAACCCCAGCTGGGGAAGGGTCGTTCACGGGGAGGCTCAAGGAATTCGCCAAGAAAGTCTTCCACAAGGCGGCCACCCCGCTCCTCCCAGCCAGGGTGGACGACTCCAGCTCCATCAAGCTGCCCACGCGGAGCAGGCGCATCGCGGCAAACCCTCTCTCCAAGTACCCGGTGGCAAAAAGAGGCGAAATCATCGCCATGCGGAAGATGGGGTTCATCGAGTCACGGCCGACGGCGGAGGGGCGGCCGGCCGGACGCGATGTTCGAGGAAGACCGGGGACGCCGGGCCTTGCGGAGAGCCGCTGGCGACGAGGTCCCACAGCAGCGACCGCGGAGGCGCCACGGGGCCGGGGGCCACGCATGAGCGCCGGTCCCGTCAAAAAGCAAACTAGAATGTTAGTGCGTGAGTAATCCGTGATGACGTGTCCTGGGGTGGCGGGCTGTGTTTCAAAATTGTTAACACCCCAGAGAAACTTGTAAAACTCTCTTCTTCTTAATACAATGATGCGCAAATCATTTGCGTATTCGAGAAAAAAAAACCCAAACCATTCCTCCATAAACCACACGCTTTGATTATCAGTGGTCCATCTAATCTCGCACGTGTTGGCAATTCGTGTTTGGATCGAGCCAATGGCGCCGTCAACAACTGCCGTGTCGAAGCAGGTGTTACTGAAACTTGAGTTCATCGAAGAGATGAAAATTAGGTGGGCGACGGGTCCATTCAAGCACCGTGCGCCCCAACGCTAGATCGTAGACGCGTGGCGCAGAAACATATCAAGCGGTTATTGAGGGTTGGCTCATATTAAGCAATCGCACATGACAGGCTCTGCTCTCGTTCGGCTCCGACTCGGCTCGCTTTTTCCTCTCACGGCTGAAAGACACGAACTACATGATCTATCTTTAGCCGGTCCTGGCGCTCCTGCTCGCCGGCACGCAGGGCAAGATGGTTCGCTATAGTTGCTCCGGCCGAGTCTCCGATGACAAACACTTAGCCGAAGTCGTCGGCAGCGTCAGCCTCAGCGGCGTTCGCAGACGACTGCTCATGTCGCCATCGTATAAAGCCAAGCCCCATCGTCAAAGAGCGTGTGCCAGCCGAGATCCTTGGCCGCAATGCAGACAGCGAGTATCTCGCGAAAGGCAACCTCACCAGCACCACCGATCGCGCCACGTTCAGGGCAAAGGTGCCCATGGTGACATACAAGGACCTGAAGCCATATATCATGCACATTGCCGATGGAGACAGCTCTCCCATCCTGTCTGGTTCCACGCACCCGATCTCTGAGTTCCCCAGCTCCCGAACGTCGGGTGGCCAGCTCAAGCTCATTCCAAGCGTGAAGGATGGGCTTGACCGCCGTCAGCTACTCTACAGCCTCATCATGCCAGTGATAAGTCAGTAAGTCTCATATCTATCCATCAAGTTGATACAGTTGCTGCCACCGTTTGCTCCTCTGCTTCAGCTCTCTCCCTCAGCATTGCAGGGTCAGACGGATCAAGTATTGTCCTCTTCTTCGGTTGCACGAACACCTGCAGCGGACAGAGAAACGATATCAGTTCTTGCCGAGTCATGTGGTGAACATTATTCACAGCCTCGATCGCCTTGACCTTGCGTGCTTCCTCCACGGGAAGCAGTGTGCTGCTCTCCATGATCTTGTCGACTTCGTATCTTGTTTTGTCAAAGTTTGTCACCGCCTTCAAGCCACGGTACTTGATGGCAGCTATGTCGTACATCTCAGCTGCTTCTTCTTCATTGCCTGCGTGCAGCATATATATTCATCAAGTGATATGTAAGAAACAAACTCAGCTGTCAGTGTGACCTATTTATGGAAAATATCATGTACTACCAAGTACCAGCTAATGTAGTAAGTGCATCGGGAAGCCAAGATAAGATTAAAATAACGCAAAAGCCATGCTCACAATTTTGGGGGCACATTAGCAGTAAAAGCTTATATGTTCCGTGCCTACCTTCTTCTACAGCAAATGCACTTTGACGAGACAATTAACATATATAGATAGTACACAGACACTCCCAAAGGATTAGTGCTAAAAGCTTCTTTTAGTTAACGCCCTAACTTTATGGAGCACTTTTGGCTCTAGTTCGCCCTCAACAAAAACAGTTCGGCCCTATACATCTGCAGTCAAGTAGGCAGATCTTTCTTACTGAAAGCGCCGAGGTGTAGTTGTCGTCCAGCAGGTCCTTGAATACCACAGTACCATGCACCATTACGATGCCTGTAATAATGCAGTTAGAATGTATATAGACATAATTTCTTCATATACTTTGGTTGTAATCCGCACTAAGAAAGAAAATGTGGTGGTGTGATCTGCCTAACCCTAAACGGACAAACCTTCTGACTCCTCGGTAGATGGAACTGCCTCGAGAAAATCCAATGCTTTTCCTGTGATCATTAACAACTTAGGAAATGTAGGAAGACATCAATGAAACAATGTATAGCTAGCTATATAGCACACACAAGTAACCTTCTCAAATATGCAACATATTCTTCCCGTTCCATGCATTTCATCTTCTCAATTTCATCTCGATAGTCTTCTACCTGCCAAACAAAGTGTTGTGCTAGCCAATTACATATAAATGAACATCCAAGCTCCAATTTTCTTGAATGAAGTTCCTCCATCTCTGTGCCACTTACAGGGAAATTGATGGGAGTATTAGGACCCCAATATTTCAAAGCAGCGAGATCATAAGCCCTTGCGGCCTCGTCTTTAGTGTCGTAGAGACCTAATAATAATCAGATAACATTTTCTATTTAAATACAGATCTACTAGACGAAGCTCGATCAAAATAGTAGCTATATAATTGAACAACAAAAAAAATGATTGGATAAGAAATGATTCTTCTTACCTATATATACTGCGAGGAGGCGCCACCAATCACATCCAGTCATGGCAAACCCAATTTCAAGAAAAAAAATGTCAAACAAGAGTTATAAGGTGATAGATAATAGCTACATTGCTTATTGCTTATTTTTAGATTTAGCTAACCTGTTCTCATGATGGCTTTGTATTTGTCACCCTGCCGGCTACTCCAGTGAATCAAACACAAACAAAACGCTTCATCATTGAATATATAAAACTGTGTGGTTGAAACAACGAAAACTGTTTGGCCTAAAAGACAGAGTAGCAAAATAATTTTTTTGCTCCATGACAAGAGAATACCTGCCACATTAATAGGTGTAACTGCAGGAGTGCTGAACTCAAGGAGTATTCTATTCTACTAAGTTGAGACATTAAAATGATTTGGCATGAAGCATGAGTTGCTGGCAACCGAAGAAGGTTACTGGTGGAACATTTACTTTCTAACCACATCAATCCTAGAAACTAACAAGGTTACTGGTAGAAATACAGTAAGTCGAAACCTCTAGATTATGAACCATGAGTAAATTGAATTTCACAAGCTCTTGAGATGATCAATGCCACAGCATGTCAGAGTGTACTAAAGATTACTAGCTAGTATGGCTTTTTAGAAGTAAATAAAGAGGCACTATTATTAGCAATGCCGCTACGAATCCTACTTGCTAGTATTAACGAAACAAACGACACATGCAATGCAACATAATATGAGATGATACTAAGGAACGAAATGAGAAAACCATGGTGAGCAGATCGAGCAGCTTACCTGCTGAGGCCCCTTAACCGGCACACCCCCCTATACCGGAGCAGCATCGTTTGCTGCTTGTGGCCTTCCTTCCCGGCGCCCTTGCACCCAACGCACTGCTCACCATCACGGCCATCAGTGGCAGCAGGGGCCATCTGCTGCTGCGGAGCGTACTGGCGGTAGTCCCTGCTCGCCCCCTCTTCCTGGCCCTGGCCCTGCTGCTGGTGGCTGTAGTAGGTGGCCGTTGCTTGCCCACCGCCATTGCCACCACCACCCATTAACAAGTCCTCTTGCTCCCATGGTGGGGACGATGATATCGTGCCTACTTCATGCGAAGATAACAAGACCATAATAACGTTAAATCAAAGAAAATACAGTTGACAGCAGAGAAAGAAGGGCGAGACGCAGCTCTCACCTTCCATGTCGCAGAGGGTGCCATTGGAGTCGGAGTAGGGGTCCGCCGCGAAGCTGTAGCCGCTGGCCGTGTCGTGGGCGTGGGCCGCGGCGGCCAGGAGGTCGTGGTGGCCGACGACGTCTCCCTCGGCGGCAGGCGGCGGCATTGGGACGGCCGCGGCGTAAGCCTCGAGCTTCCGCTGGACCGCCTGGTTGAGCTTACGGTACTTGCACTCGCACGCCATGATGACCTTCCAGTGTTTCCTGACAGCGACGTTCGTGCGGCTCGGGAAGAGGTGCGCGGTGATGTCCCACTTGTTGCCGTAGAAGCGGTGCGCCGCCATGAGCCGCTCCTCGTCGCTGACGTGCCAGTGGCAGCGGACGGCGATGTCCGTACGGCACGGGAAGAGGCGCGCGATGATGGCCCGCTTGTTATCGGGGTCCAGATAGTTGAACCACCGCTGGCGGCAGCTCATCCCTGCATGCGCACCAAGCACCAAGCATGACACCACATGTATAGTCTAGCCATAGGTGACGACCTATTGTATTTGTATATATACTGACGATGATCGACATGCGTACCGGATCTGCCGTTGAGCTTCTCGGCGATGAGTTTCCAGTCCTGGGGTCCATAGAGCGTGACAAGCTCGCGGAGCTTGGCGTCCTCGGCGGGGCGCCACTTGCGGCAGGACTGCCTGCTGCTGCTGCTCTCCCGGAGGTCTGCGGAGGCATTATTGGCTCCAGCGCCGCCGCCATAACCGGCGGCAGCGGTGGCAGCCGTGTCCATGTCGCAAAGGATGCCATTGGAGTCGGACTCGATGGGCACAGGCGTAGCAGGCAAGTGGGAGTAGTAGACGCTGTCATCGCCATACGCGCCGCCCACACAGTAGTAACCAGGATAGGGATCAGCGACCATCGGTGAGAAGAGGGCGTCGTTGGAAGTGGCGGCGGCCAACTCAAGAGTGGCGTCCTCTGCGGGGCGCCAGTGGCCGCGCGCCGCCACGAGCCGGGATTGTGCCACTGTTTCCTTCATCATTGGATTAATCTCGCTATGAGAAGGCCACTGTTTATTCTCCGCATATGTCGAAGACAACTGGTGGTTATGCTCTGTCACAACACGACTAATCACCCAACCATGATCACTACTCCGATGAAGCTTGATCATAGCTTTGCATCCAGTCCTGAAGCTCGCAGCGACGCTGTTGGGGCTAAGTCCCTACATTACCATTGAAAGTGGATCAGTGCACATAGAAGTAACACTACCAAGATGTGTGAGTCACTGATGGTAGGGCAATCATGCAACAATCTCTGAAAAGGAGGGTTTATTTTCCCAGATTACCACAGAAAAATATATAATCAAATGTGAAAAGACCGAACCAAAGATCTCTGCTCACAAAGATCCCACACAACCATGTAATAGATGATTACCTATGCAGTTTGTCATATTTGTAAACAACAAGCTTACATTATTCAGTTGTTGGAACTTGTGATAGTTAAAGTTCAGATTTATCTTAGATAAATCCGATCTGTTTATGAACTACACACTCGTTTATGATAACCTAAATATACATATATATGCACATCCTAGGCGCCAAACATCAAATATCCAGTACCTCACTTCCATTATCAGTTTGAGCTGTATTAAAAGACTAGTTACAGGGCAAAAAAATCATGTACGCCCAGGTTCACAGTAGGCAATGAAAAACATAGATATAACGGCTAAAAGCTACGTAGAAGAGCTAGGTTCAGCTAGAGGTATTCCATTGAAAACACAGACCAAATTAGATAACTTGAACAAATAACTTCATGGTAGAAAGCAGAATGAAAATCTCTTAATATAGCCTGAACAAACATACATAATATTAATACTACATCATATATCTAACAGGTTGCCTTGTTATTCCAGTGGAAGGATTCAGACTCTTTCATAGATCTAATCTGATAAGTAATACAAAAAAGGCTGCATGGATGAATTAACAGAAATACAGAGCAATCAACTCATTCCATGCATGTAAAAAACAGGTTATTTCTTAAAAGGAAATAAAAAATCACATTTATTATCCCAAATTACCTCACAAGAACATACAAGGTCCTGCCTAGTCATATAGTTATTGTAGTTGCAGCAATTTCTTCCTTTTCTTATGCCAAACCCAATTTCCCATGAATATAAATTGTAGAAATCCTTGGCATCTTTAAACGAGTTGAACTCCATCCCAACAGCAGGTAAGAAGATAGGTTCCCCTGGTCGACTGATGTGGGTATTCAGTGCCTGGGTAATCGGATTTTCTTCCAAAGGTGCAATCCTTGCTTCAGGACCATGTTTCGCTCTTTTGCTACATAAAAAAGGGATCACATAGAGAGCACAGTGAACAACAGCAAGAATAGAACTATTTGGAAAAACAATAAAAAAAAACTTGAGGTGATACTCTTGGCATTTTGGCCAGATACTACGAACAACAAAGGTTTGAACCGCAATTGAAACCAAATATTGTTGGGCAGGTTGTGCATAACAATGCACTTATATTACGAATGCTATGTGTGTTCTGCACACAAGTTGAGCGAGGCAGATTGTGTTGATACTGGAGCGGATGTGCATTGAAGAAAAAACAGAACCCATATAAGACTTGTGATTATATGCTTACCTCATAACCACTGTTGATACCGGTTCCAAGCTAATCACTGAAGGAAGATCTGCCAAGACCTCGTTGCCTGCATAGAGAGATGAGATGAGTGATCTGAAGACCAATGGTAAAGGAGATGGGGAGATTTGTGAGTACAGAATGTGGACAAACCATCAACGCTCTGCTTCGGTGGCTGATCTCCAGGATCTGCCAAGATCTCGTTGCCAAAACATTCGGACGCCTGGACTGCAGCCCGCCCCATTTCTTCTTCCGTCAAATCCAGTCCACCCTGAGCTGCATGGATCATCACATTCACTCCGAACCAACCCAAGTACTCAAACAGATTGTTTGAGACTGGATTGAAACCGTGGTTCGCTTCTCCGTCCGCGGCTGTGGTGCTCGTCTCGGCGCTCCTTGGAGGAGTGGATCCCTCGGCTGCCCGGAGTGGGGAGCGGCTGGCCGAGCAGCGGAGGCGGGTAGGAGCTCGAGGTCGGCGGGGTAGGCGGTATCGCGGGTGCGGGGCACAGATCGATGGGTAGCAGCAGCGACTAGGAAACCCTAGCCTCCGCCATGGCGAAGCGAGCTAGGGGATGGCGTTGCGAGGGAGACGAGGCTTCGGGAGAATCCAAACCACGGTCTTCACACCGGGCCCAACCACACACCGGGCCAAACTGAACCAGCCCAATTCACACACCAGCCCATTCACACCCAATCTATACTGGCCCAAACAAGAAACCAAACTGGAAAATCCGGTTTTGGCCCAAACCGCTCCCAGGTTGATATAATATATGGAACTACTGATTATTCAAGCCTAAACAATATTGTGCATTGCATGATTTATCGAGAAGGTTTGTGCCTGGGATCGACAAGGGGAAAGGTGGCCGGAGATGAAGACGACAGGCGGCCTGCCGGCGCGGCCCGTCCTGACAAGCTACTACAAGAGTGACCACTTCAAGAACCATGCCCACCAGACCGGACACGTTCCAGAGCATGTACGCGCAGATGGTGTGCGGCCTATGCCAGCGCCACGACGTGCTGCGTGTCGGCGCCGTGTTCGCCTCGGGCCTCCTCCGGGCCATCCTGTTCCTGCAGCAGCACTGCGAGCAGTTCGCAGCAGACGTCGAGGCCGGTGAACTCAGCGCCGACGCGACGTCCTCCGCGTGACGGGGTTCCACAACGCGGCGCCACATTTCCGGTTCGCGCGCAGGAAGAACGTGCTGCTGTCCATCGACGCCGACAAGACCGATGAGGCCGAGCTGCAGCTCGCGGTGGACCGTGGGTCGGCGCTGCTCCGCCCGCATAGCTCGGCCGTCCTGGACTACACCAGTCGGACATGCGCCGAGAGCATCCCAGGGCACTACGTCGTTTACTGGGAGCTGCTGGCCACCAAGAGGCATATCATGGACATGGATGGTGGCGACGGCGTGCTGTACAAGTGCTGCCTGGAGATGGAAGAGGCCCTGGGCTACGTGTACCTCATGCTTAGGGTGAAGGACGGCACGATCGGGCTGCTGGAGATCCGGGTCGTCCGGTCGGGCACCTTCGTCGACCTCGTCGACTACTCTGTCTCCCATTGCGGTGCGTCCATGGGCCAGTACAAGGTCCCACGAAGCGTGAACATCCCGGGCATCGTGCAGCTGCTCGACTCGCGCGTTGTCTCGCGCCATTTCAGCCCTGCCTTGTTGCCGCAATGGGCGCCGGTCCACCACGTTGAATTGGACAGGGAGAACGGAGAAGGCTCTGCGTAATGGAAAATTGCTTTGGGAATAAGTCCCAACAGACGCTCCAAATTAAAATAAACAGCAGGTTCCTGTGTTGAAGTCAAAACTGGCTCAAATTTATGCAACCAAAAAATAACCGATGGTGATGGATTGGGAGTTTGGTACCCCCAGGGTGTAGTTACTCCTATAGTAAGCGTGTATGGCCCGAACAAGGTGTTTTTTTTTTTTTTTAAGAACTGAAGGGGCCGAAGCCCCTACAGGAAGAAAATATTATTAAAAAACAAAAAGGTTCAGGAATACAAAGAAACAAGGGGGTAGCAGAGAGAGAGAGAGCAGAGGTACAAGTAGCTACAGGTTACAGATTACAAAATACAATCTCCCAAAATTAGGAGACAAAAAAAGAAACAAAGAAAATCTGCTTTAGGCAGCTAAGAGCTCCAGAGTTTGTATTCATGAATTAAACCGGATTTCATGACCTTGCTTCAATCTGAACTTGATCAGCTTAAGTTCTTTGAAGAGAAAGCTTTTACAATCATCTCTATTTCTTCCTTGTCCTCTGAAAATTTTATCATTTCTTGCCGACCAAATAGTCCAGCATACCAGAATAGCAGTTTCCATGAAGTAGCATGATCTCATCTGATCTTTCAAAACAACAGTAAGATCAGGAAATCGATTAGTTGGGGCAAAATGAATTCCAATAATATCCCAGCACATCCCAGCAAAGGGGCAATCAATAAACAAGTGATGGCCAGTTTCTTCCACTAGACCATTGCAGAGAGCACAGTAGTAGTTCTCCAACTCCATTCCTTTCCTTCGAGAAGATTTTTTGTGTTTAACCTATCCTTCATTAGGAGCCAAAAGAAGACCTTGTGCTTTGGTTGGGCTCTATTTTTCCATGTCCATAAGAAAGCTACATGGGCATTCAATGTACCAATCAGCCTTTTATAAACACAGCTAGAGGAGTATGACTCTTTCCCTCCAATGTTCCATTTGTCTGGCTGATCAATCAGTTCAGTACTTTCAATTAGACTGATGGTTTCCAGAGCTTGATTGTAGGCTTCTTGGGAGATTGGCAGATGAAGCAGACTGAAAAAATCTGTGGTGTTGCAAACCTGCTGTCTTGTGAGGTTCTTTTTCTTGACAAAGCTGTGTAACTCGGGCGGGAGGTTTGCAGGGTTTGAAGACTCAGTTGTCACTCCGAGAAAAGAATGCTATCCCCAGCTTGAGTAATAGGTTTGAACAATTCTTTAAATTGGGGAAGGAGTTTAAGGATATCCCTCCACCGAAGGAACCCTTCCTTGTATGATTGGGTACTTTACCATTTGAATAATGCTTCTCCCAAACCAACTTGACCCATGGGATGTTTTGTCTGTTGAAGAATTTATACAAGTTCTTCATCAACAGGGCTTGATTTTGTTTTTCAATGTCTGTCACTCCTAGCCCACCTTCAACCTTGGGGACACAGATCATAGTCCAAGCAGCCTTGGGGCCTCCCTTTTCATTAATGCTGGAACCCCTCCACAGACAATGTTTTCTGAATTTATCAATTTGCTTGATGATAGCTTTAGGAAGAACAATAGAGCACATAAAAAAGGTTGGCAAAGCAAAAAAGACTGCATTAACCATCTAAAGCCTGCCAGCTTGATTTAAGAATGGAGAAACCAATGCAAGTCTCCTCTGGCATTTGGTCACCATGGGCATAAATTCCTGAGCAGTGGGTCTTGCAATAGTAAGAGGAAGTCCCAAATAAGTGAATGGAAGTGTGCCAACTGAGCATCCAAAAGTACCAGCTAACTGGCCAATCCTTTCCTCAGAGATGTTAATGGGGATCATCATAGACTTACTGAAGTTGATTTTGAGCCCAGTCGTCAAAGAGAAAGTGTTGAGCAAAGATTTTAAGAAGAATAACTGTTTAGTGTCACCTTCAGCAATTATCAAGGTGTCATCTGCATATTGTAACACAGGGTAGTCATCAGAGGAGCTTGTTGGAACTGGCAGATGTAACAATCCCATGGCTTTGGCTTTGTTTATCATGGACTGCAGAAGATCTGCAGCAAGGACAAATAATAATGGGGAGAGAGGGTCTCCCTGTCTGACCCCTCTTCTGCAATGAAAATTTTTCCCAATCGAGCCATTCAGCAGACAGCAGAAGTTCCTGAAGAAAAAATATCCTGAATCCATCTGATCCACTTCTGACCAAATCCCTTAGCTTCCATAATGCTTAGCATTGCTTGCTGTTCAATTTTGTCGAAGGCTTTTTCAAAGTCCAATTTTAAGATAACAATTTCTTTTCTAGCATGATGGCATAGGTGAATATATTCATAGGCCCAGGCAACACAATCTTGAATGGATCTTTTTTTGATGAAATCATACTGATTGTTGTGAATGAGTTTGGTGATAACTGGCTGGAGCCTGTTTGCTAGTAACTTTGTGAGCAGCTTGATAGAACTGTTCAGCAGGGAAATTGGCCTGAAATCATTAACTCTTCTAGCATTATCAACTTTGGGGATCAAGGTAATATGGGAGGAATTGATGCTTCTCAAACAAACTGAGTGATTGAAGAACTCATTGCAAAGCTCATAGAAGTCAAATCGATGATAGGCCAACACTTCTTCAAAAATTCATTATTGAACCCATCAGTCCAGGTGACTTGTCATTGGGGAGGTGCTTTATAATATTGTCTATCTCTTCTTGCTGAAAAGGTAAATCAAGGTCATGGAGATCAAGGTGTCTCCGAATAAAATCTCCTGGGTCAAACTGAATATCTTGAAACTCGATAAGCCTAGTCCGAGTTTAAAATCTTCCCATAAAATCTTCTCTTTTTCATGGTGGTTTGTGGTCACAGTTCCATCAGAATCAGCTAGCTCACTGATGATGCTCTTTCTGTACTTCATGGTGGCACTGGCATGAAAAAAGAGAAGATTTTAAACTGATGATTAGAATCAACCATCTGCACCCATTTTATATTGCCCCTTTGTTTCCAATAGATCCTTTGCTACTCCAACAGATGAAGAAGATGTTCTTTAATGATTTTCTGAAAGTCCCATTCTTCCACACTTAAATCTCTGTGTTCTTCTATAATCTCAAAGAACCGAAGTAGACACCTTGTATTAGCAATCGAGTATGAAGCCCTCTATTGGCTGCCTGCCATTCTCTGAGATTTTTCCTTAGGATTTTATATTTGGCAGTAATAATCTTAGCTCTGTCAGATTGCTGAATAGGAGTGGCCCAGCTTGTATTAACAATGTTCATGAACTGCTCATTGAGCATCCAGTAGTTTTCCAGTCTGAAAACCTTGCTCTTGGGAATAACAGTGGAAATGTTGATTAGGATTGGAGTATGATCAGAAGGAGGCATATCCAATGCTTTAGCTGAGGTGTTGGGGAATGAAAAAGTACAGCTAGTAGATGTGAAAACCCAGTCAAGCTTTTCCAATAGAGGGGAAGGCTGCATGTTGGACCAGGTGTATCTTTTCCCCTGAAGAGGGATCTCATTCGGTCCTAAGTGACTGATTGCATTGTTAAACTGAAAAATCTCGGTGATATTGCCACCGGTTTATTTCTATCCTCTAAGCACCTGATCAGATTGAAGTCACCCACAACAATCTAATCCACCGTTTTTGGCATTTCAATGTTCTTGAACCAGTTCAAGAAAAGGATTTTTTCTTCAGGTACACATGGAGCATAAATACAAGAAAGGACCCAGCTAGCATTGTTATATAAGCAGACAAACTCCAAAGATAAGCCATAAATGTTACTAAAAATTTTGTTCCCGGAGAACAGATTGCTTTTCCAGAGAACCAAAATCCCCCCCGAGGACCCCACCTAGGGTAGAAAATCAAAAGCATCAAAATAGGGAGGGCAAATATTCCTTAAAAAAGGGATATCAAATTCAGATTTTTTTAGTCTCCTGCAAGCAAACTATATCACAAGCAGAGGAAAGTATCTTGTTTCTGATGGCATCCCATTTTCAACTAGAATTAACCCCTCTCACATTCCAAGTGAGAATCTTCCAACATCTAAAGCCGTTCGATTCATTACAATAGAGAGACAAAAGATAGGAACACCAGCACAACAGGGTTCAACTAACTACTGAGATAAACAGGAGACTTTGCAGCAAATGGATCAGGAATGATCCATCCTGCCCCCTTCCTCAAGTGCATCTTTCTTGTTGCTATCCTCCTCCTGAGCAGCTTTCTTTCCTCTGCCTCCAGGGGCACCAGTTCCTTTCTCTACTGCTTGACATTTCGGCCTTTTCTTCAGAGTATGCTCCTCCAGCTTTTCAGGTTCTATGCCACAGAACTGCAAACCCAAATTTTTCAGAGATTTAGCATTGATAGTAGGAGGTGTGGGACTGTAGGCGGTGCATCTTTTTTCAGGACAGCCAATGGGTTTTGAACCAGAAGGTTTGGTCCTGGGACTTCTTCTTACCTCAGATAGCAGAAGGGGAGTCTTTCTTTTGTTGGGTCCCTTCTTGGACAGCTGCTTGCCAGGATCACTCTCCTCTTGAGTTGCTTCCACCTCAAGCTCCTCCAGCACCACTTTAGATGAGCCAGTCTCATCTGTATGGGAGAAGTGAAGAGAGGTGTGATGGCATTCATTAGTATCAACGGTGTGATTGGGCGGGGTGATAGGTATGAGGCCAAAGTTACGTCAAAGTTTTCCATCACATTTGTGGAAAGAAATGATTTGGCCCATTCAGACTTTCCTGCAGAAGCTAACAAGGTTGAGAAAAAACTGAACCACTCCAGAGGAATGCTTATCCGAGTTGCTCTTGAATTACCCGGGCTAGAATTGTTGGTGGCCACAATCGGGGAAGACTCGGTGGGCTGTTGTTGTGGCCCAAAAAACAAGCTTCTTTTGGCCCGGCTACCATGCTTTGAATTGTGTCCTCAAAAGGATTTTCAGGCAGCCCTAGAGTGTCTTTAGGTTCATCAGTTAACTGTTTTTCTGTGCCAGAAGTGGAATTTTCAGTTGCATCAATGTTGACCCTCATGGCCTCCTGCATTTCTGCAGCAACTGGCTCACCACTGCTAGCTTGAGAGCTGTTTTCTATTGCCACTTCTTTCCCTTTTCCGAGAGAGAAGAGCGTGTGTTGATTGGCTTCCTCTTGCTCATCTTTGTTCTGTTCTTCCACTTTCATCAAGTTCAATGCTTCCCCCTGTTCAACATTGTCAGCCACGAGGACAGCTGGCTGAACTACCTGTTGAGCCTCTAATTCCATTCCTTCCTCTTCCTGCTGGTTCTCTATCTCAACAACTGCTACTGCTTCAACAACTTGCTGGTTTTCCAGTTCAAACCCTGCCATTTCCTCCACTGCCTGGAGATTCCCCTCATTCTGGGCTGCCACCTCTATCTGTAAGTGAGCATTCTCCTCCTCTGCTAACACAGCTTGCATTTGAACATTGACTTCTTCCTCCTCAATGAGAGCATTGAGGTCAGGATGTTGACCCATAGCAACCTCATCTTCTAAAGCATTGATTTGCACTGCAGGTAAAACCAAGAGCTCTTCATCAACAATCTGTGGAGCTTCATTGTTGACCATCGGACAGATTGGGCTAAAGCTAGATTATTGCTTCCTGAGCCACCACATTGCCCTCCAATATCTCTTCTAGATTATTGAAAGCCCGGGGGTTGCATTGGGTTCGGGATGACCTCCATGGGGTTTTCATCTCCCTCTAACTAGGGCATGTTCAGATCATTCTCAATCTCATCGGGTGGTCTGGTTTGCATTCGGTTGGCCATTTGCGGCCCCGTGACCCTCTTGTGGCCAAGGGTCCCATTCTCCATTTCCCTCCACTTGATTCTGCTGTCCATTTTCAGGTAGCTGTTCATTCTGCTCGATCAGGTGGTTATCATTCTGGTGTTGCTGGTGATGATTCAGATGCAGATGATGAGGACCAGCCCCAGGTTGCCCTAACCCAAAATAATTAAATGGTTGGTTCTGAATAGGCTGATTGGGAACTGGCTCCTCATCTGGTGCCCCAATACCCAACATGTCATGCTGAAGAATTTCACACTAAACTATCCATGAGTTACTCTCAAAACCTTCGCATTTAAAAGACAATGAAGTGTGGGATCGACATAACATCTCGTTACTCTTGCCCCGATGATGATTCTAGTTTCCTCTTCCTCATCCCTCCGCGCGAGCGTAAATCTACCAAATGACCCAATTGCATCTTGAAAAAATCCTCCTCATGGTAATCGAGGGAAAATCCATGAGCATCGGCCAACATTCAAGCATTATAATTAACCCTACGCCAGTTTCTCCCCTCATTATGCTTGAAGAAGGTCAGATGCACGTTGTCAAAAGGGATCGGGCCAAGCTGAACTAGAGCATCCCTATCTATGATAGTATTGAACCGGACATAAGCTTGTCCCAGACTGCTACGCTTGATAGCAAGGATTTCAATTCCTCTGATCACAAAGAATTCACGGAGCACTTCATCCACGGCAGCAAAGTCAAGGACATTACCCGGCAAAGGATTGATGACCACGATGGCCAGGGTTTCATTCCTCGGAGCCCTCCACCTTGAAGCCACGGCGCACGTCATGGTCGACCGGTTGATCACATCCTGCCACACCATCATCTCCGGCACAAACGGCCTGGGGTCGGCCCTCTGATAGGCCATGCCGTCGATCTGCTCCTGCTCCGGCACCGATCTGGGGTTGCACTGTAGCTGTTCAACGGGGTTTTTTGGAGTTCTGGAAGGGGGAGGAGCACTCGAGGTGGAATGCGAGGGGGTTGCGAGTGTGAGCACTGTTTCCTCGGTAGGCGGAGAGGTATTAAGGTCTGGGATCGATGGGCCGGCTATCAGGGAATGCGGGAAGATGGCCCAGGAAGGAGTAAATGTCTGGCCAAGTTTCAAAGCAGCCCAAGAGGAGCCCGCCGCCATGGCGCCGTCATCAACGAACCTGAGGATTGGGGGTTCAGAGGGGCCCGACAAGGCCTTTTGTTTGAACCAGTGAGCGTGCGTGGGAGGCGCCGCTGCTTCTTTGCCTTTGTCGCTGCCTTGTCGAGTCTTGATGAGCGCTGTGGGACACGAGGCCGTGACGTGCCCCGATTCAAGGCAAACTCTGCATCTGATTGGCCAGCGACAAGCATGCCTAGGGTGACCTGGCAGCAAGCATCGCGGGCATGGCCAGCTTGGAGCAGCGTTGTTGCTGACGGCCATGGCACCACCGCACCGGAGTTGTGGACGACGATCCGACCCAGAAAATTTTTTATAATTCCGGGCCACCTAGCTGCACTCAGGGGGAGGAAAGAAGAGCCGAGACTTGACCGGGGCATGAGTAACAGGAATAGCATTAGCTCCCGTGAGCAAAGCTTCGCCGGCCGACTGATCCAAAGAGGGATTAGTGGCAACAACCCTGCTCCCAAGAGGGATGGAGTTGGCCTCTGTGAGCGGCACGTTGCCAAACAGCTATTCCTTGTTAAGGTTGAGGGATCTGATCCCTCCTATGGGAATGGAATTGGCACCAGAGAGAACAGAGGGATTCCCCAAACGAGCAATCGACTGCTGTCTGCTCACAACTTTGTCAGAGGAACGAAGAGGAATTGATTTCCAAGATCGAGCCTCTTGAGCAAGAAAATTTCTAAGCTCACTTCGCCAGTTCGGGCCGCCACCACCCCAGAGGTGGAAGAACAGCTTATAGGAGGAGCATTCAAAAGAAGCGAGATTTCTAATGTAAATGCCAACCTCTTTTGAGGCAATAGCAAACTGGAACACACGATCTCCTAGTTGTCGGACATTGAACAGTTTAGCAGATCCTCCAATAGTAGCTTGGAGGATCAGGGGCACTGAGGCCGTAGTCAGCTTATACTTGCATCAACCAAAGGAAACAACAAGGAGGAAAGGATCATTCGCCGAGAGCGACACCGGTAGACCAAGAGTAGACCGGAGCTCTTCTTCGAGCTGAAGACCGACAGCGAACGAGAGGCCAGGAACAAGCAAGGAAGGGGACGAACTCACGTGAGGGGCTGCCATGGCAGCCCGAAGGAGAAGGGCCCCCGGCGAGGGGGTCGACGTCAGCAGGGGAGCAGGTTCGCCAGTCCTGCCATCACCACCCCCCTCTGAAGAAGTTCGCCGGCGATACGGGGGTGGCGACAGCGACTGGGAAGCAGCGACGGAGACCGGGAAACGGCAACCCGGAGGTGGAGCGGCGGCACCCCGGAGCGGTCACCGGCGGGGAGCGGCCACGGCAGGCGCCCGCCCCGGCGGGGTCACCAGCATGGAGCCGAGCTCAGACATCCGCCTGTCACTTCCGCTTCTTTTACAGTGGCCCGAACAAGTGCATGTAGATGTATTGTATTGTGTTATGTGAACAGAAATATATTTCTGTTTTCGAGTTCAAAACCGATACTAGCTCTGTTACATTTAGAAGATACTTGCCCGATAACCTGAAAATCATTTGGGTGTAGATTGTAAGCCTGTCTCGCAAAGTTTCAGTTATCGATTAGGAGGATAAGATCATTTGGAAATGGGAACCAAAATGCAAATTTTCCACTAAGTCAGTATATAACAAACTAACCGATGAGACTTATCTTAAATAAATCTGGAAAGGGAAGGTCCTCCCAAGATTAAATTTTTTCGTGGCTCATGCATAACAAAGTTGTACTTACAAAAGACAACTTATTGAAAAGAGATTGGGAAGGAGATCCTACCTGCTATTTCGTGATGAGAATGAATCTATTGATCATCTGTTTTTTAAATGCTCCGTGGCTAAAGTTGTGTGGGCTTGTGTTGCAAAATACATAGGAGCTATTGATATACCAAATAATTTTGATAACTGCTGGTTGTGGCTGGAAAAATGGCTTCCTCATAGGAAGATGTTTCATACTATAAGAATTGTTGCCTTGTGTTAGGGCTTGTGGAAGGCTAGAAACAATGCATGTTTCAATAAGATCTATATCAAGAGCCCTCACGATATTATGTGTCATGCAGGAGCTTTAATCCGTTTTTGGACGATGGAGATTAAGCTGAACTGGAAGTCGGTGTGAACTTGATGATTAAGCTGGCGATGGAGATTCTGGCAGCAAAAAAGGCCAAGACTTCATCTTGAGATGATAAGGGGAACTGAATGGGTAATCAACACAAAGACTGCATGCAAAAGAAAGGTTGTTGGGGTGTTCTGCTTTTCTCTTTGTGATGCATGTCTGTCTGATGGTTAATCATGCTCGAGGTAGAATGAATTGGCGTTGGATGGCAAACTGTAATTGTATCCCATGTCTGCTCTCTCTTCTCTCAAAGCAGGAGCTCACATTCTCATCTGATGCAATGAGGATGGCGGCTAGGGTTTCCTTACTTTTATTCATTCCTGAAGCTTTCTCAGTCATTAATTCAAACACAAGATTAACGGCTCATAAGAACTGGGCTTGTGTGCTTCGTTGGGCTGATTTGCTGGGCTCAAATGTCGTCCTCCATGTGGAGGGATAGCCCAACAATGATTGCGGTCGGTAAGGGCGCTCTGTTTCAGGCCTGTTGCCAGATCACCATGTCTGTATGCATCACTCACCATGCAACTGTTCATTGCAATGCCTCCATGGAAATGACAATACCAGTATAGCTTTGCACGTTGCTGTAAAATTGTACTGGCTGCATTTTGTGAACATACCATTGTCAGTGGTTGTCTCAAGTGCTAAAATGTACCTTGTACAATCTGTGGAAGTGATAATTGCAATAACCATTTCTGTTACATTCATGGAGAAACATCCCCCAATCTTATCTTGGGATGATTTGTGATCTGATTGGTACTGGCTAATGCCACTTCTCATTTTGGTTGATAAACTGACATCATTGTGTCTTCTGTCATATGGGTACCTGTATCATCTGTTCAATTTGCATGAAGAAAGTTTTGAACTTTTGGAGTTTTCTTGTTACATAATGTATCATCTGTTTTTGCACCATGCACTAGTACAAATGAAAATATAATAGCTGTTATATATATGTACTTTCTGAGTCGCCACATTGTTCTGTCTCTAGCATTAGCACATTGAGCTTCTGTTAGGTTCAGGACTTCTGGAGTGATTAGCTAGCATGCATCATGTGCTCGTCCATTTCCTTATCAGTTTCTTAAGTATGTATTGCATTCAAAACCACCAACCAATACCTCATTGTACACCACCTTACAATCCATCAACTGATTGGAAAAGTAATTCCATTGCATTAGTGTACAGTTGTCAGAACTTTGCTTGTTGTTTGAGCGCTATACACACTACACACTTGCTGCTTCACTCTAGGACTACGTCTCGCCTCTTCTTGTTCATTGGCTCAGCACCAGCGGTCCCTTTCCTCATCATCGCCACAAACTCTGAATAATCTATCCTTCCATCCTACATGTGCAAAGTAAGTTTTATTTAGTCTCTTGATATTTATGAAAAAAGAAAAAGACATACATGCAGTCAGTACGAGCAAACATTTAATCATTTGATCTAGATTATACCCACCATTCCTCACAACGACATTGAGGATGATGTGGTTTCTATACATATTGTTTATTATGTCATCTACATTTACATGACATTTGTTCCTTACATTGTCAGAGTCGGCATCTGAGATGACCTCTTTGATTTTTTCTGCGTCATACAACCCTTGCTCCGTCAAGGCTTGCTCAAGTTCTTCTCTCGTAATGTACCTGTGAAATAAATGAATTATATATGTGTTCTTCTTTGATATATTTATTTATAGCCCAGAAACTCAGGTGTATCGTTTTAGCGTTCAACTTACCCACTGTTGTCCTTGTCAAAATACTGAAACGCTGTGTAAAGATGCTCCTCTCTATCCAATTTGTTCATGTGCACTGTCGCGGTGACGAACTCTTCGTAGTCAATTAACCCGTTGCCATCTGCATCAGCCTGGAATCATAGAAAGGTTTCAAAAGAGATATTTTCAGATCACCTCCTCATATTGAACAGAAGTAGAACCACAGCCATTTAAACTCTGTACACTAGAAACTCACTGCTTCCATCAGTTGCTGAATTTCACCGTCTGACAGCTTGGTCCCATGTTTTGCCAACCCGTTTCTGAGCTCTTCAAGCGTAATGGTCCCGCTGTTGTCTTTGTCCATGTTCTTGAACATCTCCTTGAGGCCGGTGATCTCTTCTTCAGACAGGCAGCCAGCTATGATCTACATTAGGTTTTTATGGGCATAAAATTAAATCAAATTTCTCTTGTAATCAAGCAGTATTGTTTAGAACTTTGTTATATATATGTTTCAGAGATATATGTACCCTGAGCGCTGCTTTCTTGAACTGGTTCATGGCCCTGAACTGTTTGAGCCTGTTGAGGACAACATTGTCAAGTGGTGTATCAGGTGCATCCCCATCTTCTTTGATCCATGGGTGATCTACAAGCAAGTTTACATCAGCGATGTCGTCGATGCGACATTTCTGATGATTTATTTAATTATATGATGGTAACAAACATACATGTTGAGATTCACTACTTACTGAGGACCTGGAATGCCGTTAGTCGCTCCTTGGGGTTGATATGGAGCATCTTCCTAACGAGATCCTTGGCTCCCAGTGAAATATGCGGCCATGGCTCGCTGGAGAGGTCAACCTGCCCTCGCAGGATGGCGGTGAAGATGCCATTCTCATTCTCTGCATGGCATCGTGAGCAGAAACCATGAATTAATCCGATGCATGGATTTTCCAATGGACAAACTAAAGGTATGTAGGTACCTGCCCAGAATGGAGGCACGCCGGCGAGGAAGATGTAGAGCATGACGCCGACGCTCCAGATGTCGGCCTCCGGGCCATATCTCCTCTTGAGCACCTCGGGCGCGATGTAGTATGCGCTGCCGACGATGTCCCGGAGCACCTCGCCCTCCTTGAAGAACACCGAGAGGCCGAAGTCGGTGGCCTTGAGCGGCGCGTCCTCGGCCTTGCTGAGCAGCAAGAAGTTCTCGGGCTTGATGTCCCGGTGCATCACCCCCATGGCGTGGCAGGTGTGCACGATCTGCACGATGGTGCGGAGCAGCGCCGCCGCGGCGCGCTCCGTGTACTGACCCTTCGCGATGATCCGGTCGAAGAGCTCGCCGCCGGCGCAGAGCTCCATCACCAGGTGCACGTTGTGCTTGTCCTCGTACGCGCCCCGGAGGTCCACCACGTTGCGCTGGCCGGAGAGGTGGTGCATGATCTGCACCTCCCGGCGGATGTCCTCCACGTCCTCCTTCGTCGCCAGCTTCCGCTTCGCGATCGTCTTGCACGCCAGCTTATCGCCGGTGGCCTTGTGCGTGCACAGGTGCGTCACGCCGAACTGCCCGCGCCCGAGCTCCTTGCCCATGGAGTAGGTCGCGCGCACGTCCTCCATGGGGCGGCCAAGCACCGCGCCGAGGGGGCCGGCCGGCTTGCTGCTGCCCGTGCTGGCCCTGCCGCCGCCGCCGCCGGACGGTGCGGCCGCCGCCGCCTTATTTTTGGTGCTGCCACCAGGTGCCGCCGACGACGACCGCCGCTGTTGGCCGGCGTTCGACGCGGCGCGGCTTGGCGCCGCCTCCGCCTTTGTGGCGTCTGCAGGTGCCGCGTCGTCGGCCGCTGCCGCGCCGGCGGCGCCCTTGGAGCAGCATTGGCCCATGGCTGTGGCCTGCTCTGCTCCGACGACGGAGGGCAGGCAGCCACGGACATGAACGGACTTGCACGATCCTAGACGAGCGATCGAGAGATGCAGGGAGGCTGCACGCGGGGATTTTTTTTTATTTGCTTAATTAGTTTGGAGAAGATGGTTTTGGTTGATTTTGAATTAAAAAAATTGCTTTTCGAGTTTGAAGGGTAGGGAGGGAATGGCGGGAATGAAAGAGGAAGGTCGGTCCTTCTGTTTCTCCTGTTTCGCGACAGACAGATATAGGCTGCTGCTTTCTGTTTCTGGCAAAACTGACCAACTGTGCTTTCAGATTATATTCAGAGTGCATGTAGGTGTTAGCAGACACGGCGTCGAGTATTTGCAATCATCATCATCATATGATTAGATACTAGTCAAGCACTGCTATAGATAGTAACACAAGCGGGGGGAGAACATTCATCGCTCCTAGTTTCTTTGACATCACTCTAAGATAGCATCACTCTAGTAAGATAGCATCACTTGTCACAGTGTCACTCTAAGATAGCATCTCTCTCTCTCTCTCTCTCTCACCTTTTGAAGCATCACTTAGGAAGCACATTGTGGAGGACCTAAGAGCCATGCAATTCCGAGGCCATGACATGATTTGGAAGTGTTGGGTACCGCTCCACGTGAAGATCTTCCTTTATTGAACCCTAGTCATGCATAGACACTTTGGACAAAGGAGCACCAAAGACGCCACATATTAGAACCCTACCCGTGTGTGTCACTTCTCACTTGTGTGATGAAGCGAAGGAAACTTGTGACCACCTCGTTGTCACATGTTCCTTAGCATTTCAGGTTTGGTGGTTCATCTGTTCTCGAGGCTTGGCTTTCCATGCCCCAACACAGATGGATGTTCTTCCCTGCCTTACTCGTGGTATATGTTGTGGGCTTGCGGCATAATTGGCAACTAGACAAGTGACACGAGCTTGACTTCTTATTTTCCTTGATCACCCTAGAGCATCTAAAAGGAGAGGAACGCGAGGAGCTACATCAAGACATAGACAATATAATGCTCCAATCATTGCTGCAGGTGACCAAGTACGAAGCAGAGCAATAGATTGGAGCCAGGAATGACCATCTGACTCCCCAATCTCCTTAGATTGGCAATTCGATGGTCATTCACTTCGTCGTGTAAAGTGTCATTTCAAATTTAGCGCATGGTTGTCTATGCCATGTCGTGTAGACTTTCAATTCTTCTATCTCAATACAAAAATGCACAGTGCATTTGAGAGATCTACATGTGGCACTCAAAGCATCATATGAAATTCTTCTTTGGAAATTGATTTCATCCTAAAACATCCCTATTTATCTTCATTTCTTTGTCGGTCGGTGTTTTCACAAATAACCCGCTAAAACTCTTAGATGCCTTCAATGGCAACAAAACATCGTCACTTTGCAAATCTAACCACATAATTTTAGCCTTCATAAGCACTTTTACCCTAAAAGCCATGACGGTTCTGATACGTGGGCCCTACTTGTGCTATGACCCAAAACCACTAATCGAAAGCACGGAGCGATTAGATTAAACAGTTCTGGATAGCTTAGGTGAGAGGGTAGAATCATAATACCTAGTTTTGTAAGTTAGGATATGATGACATAGAACATCCAAAATATAAAGGGGGTTATATTGACCTTTTTCTATTTTATTTGTATTGTGTAGGCCACATGTCATTTTAACACAAAGAATTGTAGTAGCAATCAAACTTTTTTTTTTGTCAACCAGGACAATTAGCAGGGGTCCAAGGGTGTAGTTGGTAAACTTACGTTCCATAATATAAAACATTTTTTTTTGAAACAATAAAACAATTGCTAGACTTCCTTGCAAAATCTACATCTCACCATCACCGGTCTCTCACTAGGGGTGTTTGGATCCCAAGACTAAAAACAGGCCCATCTTGTTGAGAAACACACGGACTTTCTATCCTAGAAGGAAAGGAGAAGGAAGAATCCTAATCCTAGTCCGTTTGTATGTGGGCTCTTACCAAAACTCTTAGGCCTTGACCGGACTATATATACGTGGGAGATCTATGTTGTAATGACCAATATTCAGAGAAATAAAGAATAGTCTCCCTACCTTGTGTCTACATGTTCTACTATTTCATCTACTACGTTGATCACGAGAGACGGAGAGGGGTAGGTCCTAACCGCTGGCAACATGTTTTATAACACGTTATCAGCACGACAAGCTCTTCGTCGACATCGCCGTTGAGGCCGCCGCCGACCTCGACGCCGACGACGTCCGTACCGACGCGGCCGCGACTACTTCGACGACGTCGACATCCCCGGCGTTGTTAGCGGAACGGATCTGCTATCTCTACCTACATCGAATCTGTACTGCATCCACATGTACCATCGTCATCAAGCAGACATGTCTACGACAATGCCAAACGCCCTACGCGGTATGTATCTACTAACCACTGCCCTACGCGGTATGTGAAGTAGATCAATCTGGCATCCTTTATTGCAAGGTATGAAGTACAATCTCGCAGATTGCTCGTGTTCCTCGTTGAGCCGATCTCTATATTCTATATACATGTTGCATCGTACACGAAGTACCTATATCTTGAAGTAAAAAGATCGCACAGTTGCATCTAGGGTTTTTTAAAAAAATATATACAAATTAATGGTGTACATGAAGTACATACTGTTTTTTCGTACATGTGTATATATACTATATATGTACATACACCTGCATGTGGACAGTGGGCACTATCCAACTTTATCTCGGCATATCATGCTCCAGCATGAGCTTTATCTCGGCATATCATGCTCCAGCATGAGCTTATCACACCGTTGATACGGCATCAACCGTGGCTTGCACGTTGCCAGCACCGGCGGCACCCGTGCTTGCGAACCAACTCATCGGCTTTGAAATTACTACGGTGTCGATTTTGGAGTACCGTGACCGAGAACAACACTATGTGATGATGGTGACGTGAATATCCATGGCATGGCTAGTAATTTGCGACCTGTATGTCGCTGCCACGCCAAATACGCCAATGCACTCACCCGGGCTTTTTGTATGCCGCTGGTGTAGGACCAACTGTTTCGGCATCCGGAAGACGACTCGCAGTCGAAGCTGGCAGCTAGCAACACACGAGGAATTTATTTTTCTTATACGTATTGTTGCCAGGAAGAGCACGCACGGCCCGAACGCCATAATCTTACTTGAATACAGACTGTATAATGTCGACACGTAATACGGTCCTGCAGACTTTGTGTAACTTCAAACTCTAAATTCACATGATGTGAACGCTCTCCAGCTTGCATGCCGCTACTGCCCCTGCCCGTGTGTTGGCCACATTATAATCCGAGAAATCAGAAACAAAACAGAAATAAGAAAGGGCTATATAAATCTGAAATTTATATATATAAGCCCATGATTCTAGCAGAATCTAGGTATAGGTAATTCATTCTTGCAGAATAGTTCCTATACTTTCCAGTTTTACAATGTTTATGAATGAAACCCCTTGATATTTTTAGTTTTTATAACTGTTTTCTAAGTAATTAACCCTAGATCTTTGTCGATGTTTTTCTTATACCCGCATGTATAAGAGCATGTATATAAATATTGAATTCGAAGTTCATTAACGAATGTTTTGCCTAGCTTTATTTTTCTCGTAAGAATTGTATGCCATGTAATTGTAAGAATAATATAGTTACACTAGAAACATGGTACATATGGTTTATGAGCTCTCTAAATCCTGCAGACCTTAGACCACCTTTGGGAGTCTCATATTTATTTTTTCTAGTATAATGAATTTTTAGGATCGACGAATGCTTGGTATTAATTCAGAAGATTTGAGTATACCATGATCTTGAAAATGCTAGGATGCTTCTAAGAATATTTTTGCATAACCATCCACTGCATTTTTGCACCTTACTACTTGTTTACACGCAGTAAACCTATATGCACATAATTTTATTATAATGATATGTGCATACTTTTATGGAGAAAGAATATCATGGACTTGCCCTAAATAGCATAATTATTTGTTACAGTCATTATTAAATCCACGTAGGATATTTGACTACCATTGAAGTGTAGTAAACTCTAGAATGAGTATATGGCCAAGAGAAGTAAAGGCATTGTGGGACTCACTAAATTAATAAAATCTCAAATTATGATTATAGAATATTATATTGCATTGAAAGTTGAATTTTCAAGCTTATATACCTAATATTGAGATATAATGCTGCTCTATAAACAGTAGCATGAAGCTTTAGATTAAATGTCTAGAAGACAAGATGGTAAATAAGATTTTATCACTATTCTCGAAGAATTATCTCTTGTGTTTAGAATATCACAGAGCAATATAATACATGAAGTATTTGAATTTACCATCAAAAATTACTCAATAGTTGTTTTTTTAGACAACTTTATAAACCAAGATATTATCAGTTGGATTAACTTTTAATATGTGACTTGCATATATCATACTCCTAGAAGGAGATCGAGCAAGCATGAAGCTGCTAAATGTCAAGCGCTTGAAGCTAAGATATATGAAAACTTTTAAAAAATGTGAATCATGTGCTTATAAATTTGTTCTCTTTGATGCATTAAGTTTTAATTCTCATTGAATTAAGTGATTAATGGTTAATTTATTAGCTTGAAGACTAATATGAAATATTTAATATTCTTAGTTGCAATTGTTACATGAAGTAACATGTGATAATTTCTCATGGAATAAATTAAACAATTGCCTATATTGCCTATCTAAATAAATTTTGTATTATTTTATCCACAAAGAAGTCTCAATTAACCATGAAGGTTATAGTTCTTTGTGCACCACTACTATGTAGATAGAATGGAAATTGAATTTCCTAGAAGCACATGATCCAAGAACTCGAAGTTTTATTCTACCCTATGTATGTGAATTTCATGCCATAACTAATAAGTACTAGAAGTATGATTGGATTCTATGGAGCATTAGAAGAGATTATTCATAGATGATGCAGGAAGCATATTACTACTTGAAGTAATTATGGCATGAGGGGAGAAAATTTGGGTAAAGGCATAAGAAAATATGGGTAATATATATTTAATAGGCATAGCCTTCCTAAATCTATCTTTAAGTGTATGTATCAGGACTTGAAGTTCTGCTCGCGTCCCTTCCGGCCGAGTTAACTTTCTCTACTGCACTAATTGCAAGTAAGCTTGTAGCTTTGCATTTTATTGTTATCTACGACATTGGAACAAATACCAACATTCCACATTATACACATGCACATGTATTACTATTTTGTTCTCTCATTGAGCTAAACTATCTACACTCTTGCATGAATATTAGCATAGAAGCTATAGTTGTAGCTAGTAGCTATATTTATACCCCCTATAATTAAATTGACTAGCTAGCATGCTATGTCCAATGGTTCTTGTTAAACTAAGAAATATGTTGCTTTCAATGTGTTGCATACATAAGCAAAAGATTGGTCTACGGCCATGTAGCCTTAAGATCAAGGGGAGTAAGTTAATATGTTTGCTCAATAGAGACTAACCCCGTTGATTGAATGAATAATTGTGGATATAAGATGGTGGATAACATATTTATGATGATTTGGGATTTATGAAGAAAAGACATCAAGGGAATTTTGTATTAATGGCAATTAGAAAATTCTAGAAGAAATTCCATGTGAATTGTATGTTGCGTATTTTTATACATCTGAAGTATATGGTCCATTTTTGTTAATGTATGAGTACTTGGATCAATTATTTTGGCTAAATAATAAAAAAGCTAGACACTAAAATAGATTTATAAACTATGATATGTGCACATCAGGGGGAGAATATCCCTGAGTTTGTAAGAATGTTGAACATTCTTAAATGCTCTTTATGTATTCTAGCTCACTGCATATATAATATAGAATAACCCCCCATGTTTAAATATGTGTGTGAATATTTTCCATAAAATTTTGTTATAGCATACATAAATGGACCTCCGCTTGTAGACGGACATACATGAATATGAATTATTATAAGCCCATCATAGGGGATTATTTTGAAGTATGCTATTAAAGATCAAATATTGGCATTAGGGGGAGAGAAAGGCTATTTTAAATGCCAAATATTATTTCCATTGAAGAAAAATAATCTAGAGAAAATATTTCTTGAAGCTTGAAGCAGAAATATTATCACACACTAAGTCAACTATTAGTTTGACTAATGCTCTTATGAAGCATGAAGCGGAGCATATGCCGATATTGAAATGAGAGGAGTAACTTGAAGTTATAAACCAGAAGTTTTTATTTACTAGTAGTAAACTAATTACCGTATACTATCAAGCTAAAAATTCTACGGGACGCCTGTGGGTTATAGTTCTAGCATATACTTATTGAATAGAAATAAAATAAAAATCCTCCATTCTCATGAAGAGAACACCTCATGAAGAAGGTTGAGCACCTCATGAAGAGGATCATCGTGAAGATGGAATCCAACACACTAAGTGTGCACATCTTTAGTGTTGGATATGCAGAACAATAAAGTATCTCTTGTTTGGGAAATGACAAAAAGATAGAATAATCTCATATTATGAGAATAATGGGAGAAAATAATAGTTGTCGACAACGTTACCTCTATAATTGCAAATGTTTCTCTTACGAGAATCCGGATCAGGAAAACAAAGTCCATGGCAAAGTCGCTTGTAGTGATTATATCGGGTCAATGAAGAAAACAATTGAGGTTGAATCTCCTACTAAGAAGAAACAAATGTTCTGCTATATCTCTGGCAAATAAAATGAATGAATATGAAATATGCAGTTAATAAGTGGATTATGAAAATTCATATAATTCCTAAAGAATATAAATCGCAACATACGAAAATTAAATCTAATACAAGTATTATGAAGTCTAAGGTAGAATATATTCATGAATGAATATTAAAGTCTCTAGAAGAGCATATCCTAGAAGGAACCGTCATTGAATGACTTTGTAGTGTATAACACTGTCTCGTAGTGTATTTCACTTAATAATATCTAATGTAGTAGATTGAGAACATTCTTGAAGGAACTAATCCATGAAGGATTTATCAGTCAATTCTTGAAGAAAAACCATTTATCCCTGAAGTAAATATAGACCCGAGAAAAGAAAATGAGGACTTCTAAACACCATGAAGGTGCCATACAAACACTCAGAAAGTATAGAGCTAGCAATAAAATATTGATATCCTCTAAATACCATAGAAGATATACGAATAATGGTGATTTTGGTATTTAAATTATCCCCTAAATGTCAAATGCAAGACTGGATTTATTATTTAGTGGTACTATTAGAATCTTGAAGATTTTAGTTTTAAAATCCACTAAGAAAGAATTATAAAGTCTTCAAGCTTGTATAAGTTTGATGCACTATCTAGAAGATATTGAATATTAACTTATTTACCCCTATAATTCTCAGAAAGAATTTATTACCCTGAAGGATAAAATTTATTTGTTTTGCACAACTAATAAGTGATCATTATGCATGACTCATATTGCTCTTGTTTGTACCCATATAATTCATAAAAGAATTATGAGCCAATTTTTAAAAGTGCAGTTTGAACAATGAAGTTCAAAGAATGGCTTTATGGGGGGAGCAATTTGATTTGATCTACCTTGAAGGTAATTATCCACTAGAAGAATTCGAAAGATCAAGTAGATCATATTTGCCAAAACATTGAAGTTTATGCATAGATCATGAAGATCAATATCTATTAAATATTCTGAAGAATATATGACCAAAAATGTTAAATATTGTACTTTTTTCCTATGTGAGTTTTTACTCGAAGGTTTCTCACACAAGATTTTTAATGAGACAACATGTGCAATTCAATTAACGAATGCGATGTACTCTTTTCTCCAAGAACCGTTTTTCCCACTGGGTTTTCGGATGGAGTTTATGATGAGGCATGTGCATATCGTGGTAATCGCCCAATAGGGAGTGTTGAGAAACACACGGACTTTCTATCCTAGAAGGAAAGGAGAAGGAAGAATCCTAATTCTAGTCCGTTTGTATGTGGGCTCTTACCAAACTCTTAGGCCTTGACCGGACTATATATACGTGGGAGATCTATGTTGTAATGACCAATATTCAGAGAAATAAAGAATAGTCTCCCTACCTTGTGTCTACATGTTCTACTATTTCATCTACTACGTTGATCACGAGAGACGGAGAGGGGTAGGTCCTAACCGCTGGCAACATGTTTTATAACACATCTTATGATAATATAAAACTAACAAAACATGGGCTAATTATGAGGTAATGGGATATAACCACCGATTAATCTCCATTAGCACTTATCAGTTCATCTTTAGCCCCTCCTATCTAGCATGCAAACAGATCAGCTATTTGTTAGCCCATTGATCCAAATTCCAAATGCCCCCATATTTGGCTCGCCTGCGATCGTCGTTCCTCGGCGCCGGCCGGCCATCCATTCACATGTTCCTCTGTCTTTTTGTGGTGGGGGATGACGCAGCGCCTGACGCAATTGCTTTGGCGTGGCATGGGTCACCCAAACCATCGCAACGGCGCAGTGCAGTACCATTTGGCTTCCTCCTCCTTTCTTCTCTGTATAAAAAAAAAGGGTGTAACAGCACGTCCTCCTCTTCTTGTCCTCTGAGAAAAAGCTCGTCAGAGTTGAGGATTGCATTCGTGGCCGCCTCCAATGGAGGAGGAGCAGAGCACTTCGGCGCCGTTGCTCGAGAAGAGGTACCATCTGGGGTGCCCCGGCTGTGCTTACGATCACAAGAAGGACCTCCAAGAGGGGATTCCTTACAAGGAGTTCTTGTATGTCTGGGTCATCTGCCTTTCTGCTGGTATGGATCCGGAATTCCATCCTCCCAAACCTGCTTCTACATACATCTCTTGATTGATACTCTAGGAAAGGTTTTTTTATTTTTTTTTTCGGTCAAAAGTCCCAGAGGGATCGGTGTTGGGTGGTTATTATTAGACATTCACATGTACCAGATCGAGTATATGTCAAAGGTACTAATAAGAGCCATCTGGAGAACACTGTTATAATAAAAAGTCATGCACAATCACTCTGAAATAACCTTAGAAAGTTAGAAACACTTACCAATAGTTTTCTTTTTTTTTTTTTTTACAAAAAACGTTTTTTTTTATTTTTACTGTCCCTTTCCATGTAAGCACCTTTACTTTGCTGCCACGTTGGATAATCATTTTCTAATTATTGCTGACCAATGCTGACTATGGAACAATACATTGTAGTGGTCCTTGTAGCTCTCTCTTGCATAAAGTTCAATGTACATTTATTAACACTTTTATTTCTCTATATTCAGCTTTACCGGTGTCATCACTATTCCCTTTTTTGTATTTCATGGTATGTATGCCATCTTTTCCTCTTAACCTGAATCATTTCTTTGTTCTATATATCAATAGTGATAGAACTACTAATTTTTCAATATTAATCTAGTTCATTTATTTCTCAGATAAGAGACTTGCATGTTGCAAAAAGAACTGAAGATATTGGTTTCTATGCTGGATTTGTGGGTTAGTCTTCATAAATTGTTTGATTCACATGTGAGATGGTTGAGTATGATATTTTGAACTTTTTCTGGACACGTTTTCAGGTGCTTCATTTATGCTTGGTAGATGCTTGACTTCAACTGCTTGGGGAATAGCAGCCGATCGTATTGGGAGAAAGCCAGTAGTCATGGTTGGCATTTTGTCTGTGTTAGTAAATATTTTTGCTTCCACCAGTATTGACTAAAGCATTATTTTTCTTTCATTCCTATCTTATAATGAATTTGATTCTATAAGTTGATCCTCAAATAAATCTTGTTAATATTGCAGGGTCATATTTAATACCTTGTTTGGGCTTAGTACTAGTTACTGGATGGCAATAGCTACAAGATTTCTCCTTGGTGCTTTAAATGGTTTGCTTGGGCCAATAAAAGTAGGTAAATTAGCATGTTGTTCAATACTTCTATGCAAGATGTAGTCAGCTGATGCCTTTTATGGCAAACTTTTGCAGGCTTATGCTATTGAAATTTGCCGACCTGAACATGAAGCACTGGGACTATCACTTGTAATATAAATAATACATGAATGAAATTTGAACTTCTCTTGTTGTAGCTGTTTTTTTTTCTGAAGTTCAATTTCTTGTAATTGTAGGTCAGCACGGCTTGGGGGATAGGTTTGATCATTGGACCAGCTGTTGGAGGCTACCTTGCACTGGTTAGTAGAGAATGTAACTAGTTTAGGCTATGAATTATTAGAAACCGTAACACAATTCTTGAATGGCAGCCTGCAGAAAAATTTCCAGACATCTTTTCATCAGACTCATTCTTTGGAAGGTATTCTTTCTTTTATTGAAACCAGAATATTAAAGATACTTGATATCTGTAATACTCACATTTTGATGAAAACTTGACAGGTTCCCGTATTTCTTACCCTGCTTGTGCACATCACTCTTTGCTACTGTTGTTCTTGCAAGCTGCATATGGATGCCGGTATGTTGGATTGCTATGAAAACTTGACAAGTTCCAAAAAATTTTTCTTCCACATTATATAGTAAAGTACCTTGAAATCCTTTTAGGAGACACTACACAAGCATAAAGTTAATGAAAATGAAAATAAAATAGTTGAAGCTTTGGAAGCCCATCTGAATATTGACAACAAAGAGAAGGTTGAAAAAATTCTAGCTTGGATGACAAGAAGAGTTTGTTCAAGAATTGGGCATTGGTGTCATCCATAATTATGTATTGTGTCTTCTCCTTCCATGATATGGCTTATACAGAGGTATATCTCTACCTTTTTTGTTTCTTATGGTTTTGAAAACTATCCTAAATGTGGATGTCTGTTAATTATGTGTTCTCCAAACATGCATTAGATCTAAAAATATAACTAGTAGGCATATTTGATACATCGTATATAAACCTATTTTTGTGTAGATGGCCTTAATATATAAATTTATAAACTGCTCCTAATATTGTTGTCAGATGGTTACTTGCTGTCAACCGACAGTTCATTTGGGATTATTCTTCAACAATTGTGCTCTTGAATTATTTTTACATTCTGGCAGACATAAAAAAAAAAATTGAACATGGAAGAGCTCTCCATTACCCATTAACTATTGCCAAATCATTGCCAACCAGTAGACGAATACAACTTGGAATACTGTCCTGAACTGGAGCATCACCCGAAAGCAAACTTGCCCCTTGGGCGGCTAGACAAATGAAGTAAAATTGCTAATTAACAGATCTTTAAGTACTCAACACAATTTTAAAATCATGAATATGTGAACAACCTACAATCGGAGATTATTACTATATAATTTGTAACCTACACACACACACACACACACACACACACACACTCTCTCTCTCTCTCTCTCTCTCTCTTGTAACCACACAATCAATTACGTTGTTATACTATTTAATGACCTAACTTTTGACTTTTAAGAGAATGAGAACTAAGTACGTACTGCTACGACTTTAGGTGTTCTCTTTATGGGCTGAAAGTGACAAGAAGTATGGTGGCCTTAGCTTATCATCTCAGGATGTAGGTCAAGTGCTTTCAATAACAGGTAAGACCTATTATTTTGGTATATTTTATCAGTCTAATATAAACTTTGACAATTGGAGCTGTCCATTGTTATCAATAGTGGACGTGAACTGTTAATTTTATCCCAAGCTAGACAGAGTGTTCAAAGTCTTCCCTAGTTATTGTGTCCATTTTCTTCTGAAAGGCACTGCTATTTACACCTGACTTTTTCTATTTATTTTTATATCAACACTGACAAACCACAGTATTCAGCCTCTTGCATTTCCAGGTGTCAGTCTTATTATATATCAACTCTCTGTATATCCTTATATTAATAAAATTCTTGGACGTATCAAGTCTTCTCGAATTGCAGCTGTGAGTAAAAACTGTTGTTCTGCTGATAAGGTTTAACTCAATTGGCTTCAAGTCATATGTGGTGCATGATCTTGCAGATTCTGAGCATACCTCTTCTTTTTGCCTATCCCTATATGACATATCTGTCAGGAACTGGACTATCGATCATTCTGAATATTGCATCAGTATTAAAAAACAATCTTAGTGTGAGTATTTTCTTTCTCCATTGCCTTGATATTTTCAGAACATTTTTTTTGGCCACTTATGACATTTCTTTCTTATATATTTTAGATAGAAAATAAATCTGCTGTTATTGGGAGTAGTTGCATTGTAATGGACTTATAGACTCATAAGCTTGGAGACCAATTAGAATTTTTTCACCTCATATTAATAAGTTTATCAATGATATATTATATCAGGTTACTATCGTCACAAGCACTTTCATCCTTCAAAATAATGCTGTGGTATGTGCATATAAGTTCAAATCAATTTCAATACGCCATTTTGTGGAATGTATCCTACAAGTATGAGACTGACTGATCTCTGTGCAATTATTCAGCCTCAAGACCAAAGAGGAGCTGCAAATGGACTGGCCATGACAGCAATGTCCTTATTCAAGGCAGTGGCCCCTGCTGGGGCTGGCATTGTGTGAGTAGTATATATACTTATTAGTTACTACTTCTGTGTGATATTATTAATTTCATTATTAAGTCTCAGTAAATATAATGTTTGATTTGTAGTACTTAATGCCAAAGCACTACTAAACTTGCTTAGGCATTTTGGTATCCTCATGACTTACTAATACCTGCAAATGCAGATTTTCCTGGGCACAGAGACGCCAGCGGGCTTTCTTCTTCCCAGGTCAAGTTTTATCTTTTTGATGCATTCACACTGCTATATTCTGGTTTGTTCTTGTATTTCAGTCTATATTTTAGTTATGGATGTTATTTGCCTTTGTTTAAACTGGGCACAATCCAAAGATTCACACCTAATTATGCTTGGTTATCATTAGGAACAATGAGAACCAGTGCATTTGAACTTTAGGATTTTGACAATCTGGTTTCAATTTTCTTCTCATTCCATAATCTCAATCCACATACAGGTGATCAGATGGTGTTCTTTCTACTGAACGTCGTCGAGTTTCTTGGACTCGTGTTCACATTCAAGCCCTTTATGGCCATGCCAGAGCAGCAATATGATAGGAATTAGAGTTTTCAATTAGTTACAGAAATATTGGATCATTCAGATCAATCAGATGGACTGGCGAGTCCCGCGTTAGTGAAGTGAAAAGGACTTAAGCATGCTCTTGAACCAAACAGCTGGGATTATTCATCACGACGAAGAACGGATGGAGAGTTGACTGGTTTTATTGTTGATGAAAACTTTGTATGTTAGCCTGGTGGACTGTACGTATTGCGTGTCTTATATATATAATGGTGGTGTGGAAGGCAAATAAATTACTTTTGGCTGTAGAGTACAGATCAACATAACAAGGAGAGCTCGAATGGCGTGGAACACTGAGCCCCTATCTTGGTTGTCACAGTGGCTAACTGCTTGCTGATTCAGACAAGAAACCTATGTCGTGGCATTTACAGGAGCAGTATATGTTAAAGGCCGGATAAATCAAATCTACAAACTAACTCGAACAATCCGATCGACACGATCCCTTGGACGATACATCAACGAACATGTGTTACATGCCTTAACAAGATTCACTCACAGTCATAGCAATCAGGTTGAGGGCTAATCCAATTTAAAGATCTCTTAAAGAATATATAACCATTTTGCACGATCCAGCAAGCGCGGCTTGCCCAGGCCACATTTTCATGTCGTGGCAGCAGCTGAAGGATCACATCACATGATTAATATTGGATATGCGTGTTTGCCAGAGTAATTCCACGTGTGAGCACGCGAGCGTGTATCCTTGTGAGCTAGCTATATTACTTAATAATATCGGCATGCAGCTCTAATCGTGCTACCGTGTTGAACTTATACCCTAAATATAATAAGCTCGATCGGCTCAGATCTCAATTCACAAAATAATAAAGACATGTCGATCGATCTGGGATGACTATGAAGAAGCAGCCATGTACTAGTGTAGAAATGACACGTTTTTTTACCAAATCGAATACTAACTCTTTTCTGTGGATCATTTCTAGAGCGACATATTGGATCAGACACTAGTCTCATTTGTCCAAAGAGGAAAAAGACGAGTTTTTTTTTTTTTTTTTTTTTTTTTTTTTTTTTTTTTTTTGTGTGTGTGTGTGTGTGTGTGTGTGTGTGTGTGTGTGTGTGTGTGTGACAGAAAAGAGGAGAGTTTTGAAGGAAGGCTGCAGACGAATTGAAGTCTTGGTGCTAAACTTTTGTTTGGGGGGACGGAATGGAGACATAGGAGAAGAACTGAAAACTAGTCGTACGTAGTTTCTTGTGGCTTTGTGTGAACTATATGTTTTTCTGTCTGTGTTAGGTGTTGTGTTGCTTTCAGTCCAGGTCGTCGGATTTGGATCTAAGACTAAACTATCCTTGAGTTTGTATTGCAGGGCTGTACTCATTCACTTGTGAATGGGGTAGCCGGGTAGGCCACCGGAAACATTCTCCTCAATCTAAAAAAATGTTAGTCTCCCAAACCAGTAGTTCAAGTTTACACCAGAAAAGTCTACTGGATCTCAAAGTCGTAGATCTCTCTCACTAGTTAATTCTTTAACGCGAGCAGCGTGCGTGTGCAATCAGATACTTTATGGGATCAGTCCAGTCAGGGCTCACCTTGTATATATATTGTTGAGCTGGGATTCCATCCAGCACACGCATGATCACTTCTGACTTTTTGTTTCTTGTCAAGATCGACCTTATGAGAAGCAGTACCTGCATTACACATCACTCTGGCATTTATATATACATATACATATAGTCGCTTGGCACCGAACATAAGGAAGGACCAACAAGAAGAGAAATAAGGGAAGAAGGCCAACGGCAATGGCGACGTATGTGTGCCATTGCTGGAGACCAAGCCCGATGTGTATATCGACGGCTGCCCCGGCTGCGCCATGGACCGGAGGAACGCGGAGAACAGGGGGATCCCGTACGCCCACTTCTTCCATATGTGGATCATCACCCTCGTCACCTGTACGTGCTTTCTTCCAGCTACTCATCGATCTTGAGTTTTTGATGATCTGCATTCAGTATCTGATTTCTGTATATTCCAGTATCAGAAATTTGGGGGAAGAATTTTCTTAATGTTGATGCTGTGCAAAAATGGTCCTCAATTTGCAAACCTATGTTCTGTAGTGAACACCTGAACTCTATGTTGTTGCTTCTCATGTATATATTGCTTGCACGTTCGAAATTCTAATTAAGTCAGTTTAGCTTTTCTAGATAGTTTTTGCTATGCATCTAGATATGCTAATTTATCTGAGATTGTGTGGTCCCTACACCACACCTACAAATCAAAAACAACTGCTGATATATAGAATATCTTTGGTACATTCATAAGGTTTTTTTTTTTTCCATCCTATGTTCACCAAGCTGGCACAATATGATAATATGAAAGAAATAAACGGAAACCACTTTTTCTGATTTCAACATCTTTGACACAGTCAATATTTGTGATGGAAGTCGGTAAGGAGATGTGCTGTAATAACTGATGACTTAAATTCAGTATATTTATCCTTTGTTTATTTGTCTATCCTTGTACGTGTATATGCATTTTGCTGATACCCATGATCCCTCTTTATTTTAGGTCTTCCAATATCATCATTATTTTCCTTCTTGTATTTCATGGTAAGATAAACGTCGTCAACAGTTACATGAACATAATGCTATTTGTCGTCGGTGCCTCAGATTTAATTTAAATTCTGCTCTATGCATGTTGTATAACTCCCCTTAACCGCACATGTGGTTTTAATGAACGTTGTCTACATGTATGTACCTTATATATGGGCTTTAGTTTTAGGTTGCACATATACGTGCAATATAACATTTACACTAGAGCTAACACCAAATTTGGAACTACATATATACAGCTAGATTTATGATCTCGTTTTTTTCCTTCACTACATAAATATGTATGCTAATAATACTATGTTTGCACGTGTTAGTGATGTCATATATATTGTATCAATTTATTACTGTTATTTTTGCCTACATAAACATGGGACCTGTACAATATATATAATATGATTTGTTTCTTAACAACAGGTAAGAGATTTGCATATTGCCAAAAGAGTAGAAGATATTGGGTTCTATGGTGGTTTTGTAGGTATAAGAATCTTCCAACTAACTGAAATATTTGTATTTGCACATATCCATATCTCTCTGCACATACTCATTTAGAAAATTTTATTAATTCCATATTCTTAATTTGTGTAGGTGGATCATACATGCTTGGTAGAACTTTGACTTCTGTAATTTGGGGAAGGCTAGCAGATCATATTGGGAGGAAACCAGTTATTGTGATTTCAACTTTCTCAATGTTAGAAGTTCTGCTCTCTATGAATATCATGTCGAGTTAGTCAACCATTGGGACATACATATGCTTCAACTACTATTTTGCACCTGTCCTTGATTACTTGTGGGTTTTTATTTGTATACCAGGCTTATATTCAACACCTTGTTTGGATTAAGCGGGCACTACTGGATGGCAATAGCTACACGGTTTCTTCTTGGTTCTATGAATGGTTCATTTGGTACAATGAAAGTATGCTGACTAAGGAATAAAGAAGTTTTCTGGATTATTTAAGCATGTAACAATTATTAACTTGGGCAACTATCGATCTTTATAGGCTTATGCAGTTGAAATTTGCCGACCTGAGCATCACGCTCTTGGAATATCACTTGTAAGTTTAAAAAAGTCATTGCAATGTGTTTTCACTATTGTGTTCACCATAATAACTTGTCAGATTATGATAAATAATTTATTTATAATTAGGTTACCACGTCATGGTCAACGGCTCTTATTATTGGACCAGCAATAGGTGGATATCTTGCACAGGTATTCATCAAACTTACAGTGATTAAGAGTTTTTATCCCTATATATACAATAATGATGTCATAGTACTACCTTTATTTTGTTTGACAGCCAACAGAAAAATTCCCAAAGTTATTTCCTGTCAACTCATTATTTGGAAGGTATATCACGTGTTAAGTATGCATTGCTATTTAAATTTCTTTTATAACTTACTAATTCTTGAAATTTCAATAGGTTTCCATATTTTCTGCCATGTTTATGTATATCAGCCGCCTGCTTTGTGATTCTAATAAGTTGTATATGGCTCCCGGTATGTTTGATCGATTAGTGTTATCCTTACTATATTACGTATTCAATGCATTAATTTCACTTCACTTCTATTCTTACTATATTTAGAGTATCAAAGATACCTTATTTCACGTTTCTAGTGCGAATTATCTTGAACTACGTAACTACATACTTGAAAGAGAAATGCATTCAACTAAATAAATAGTTATTATTATAATGACATATATAAAATTTGAATAACCTATAGTTCATAAGGTCAGTGTTGGCAGCATGTGTCATGCATTGCTGGTGTGATTATTAGTCCCACATAAAAAGGTATAACATGTTAGGACCAGCTTATATAAGCCTTTTGTTATTTATACAGAGTAAGTAACTTTCTTACAAGAATTAAAATGGATTAATGTAAGTTAATTTTAAGGTATAATATAGGTTAGGACCAGTTTATAAACGCTACGATCTGATTTAATATAAGAGCGAAAGTGATTAAAATGGTTTAATGTATTCTAGTCCAATCACACACAAACTATTTGGTGATACTAATCACTGGCTATCGATTCGATATTCAGTGACATCCATGTTAACATACTGTTCGACTTGACCCATTTTATGGGTATCCATTGGTTAGCCACAAATATTCGTTAGTCAATTATAAAATAGTTCAACTTTGCCACTAGTATTCTTATAAAATAATGTATGTACAAAATCTACCATCACCCCAACACATTTTCCTATTATTGTCGATCTAATGATCTATAAAGTATTCAAGTTGCAATATAAGACATGGCATTTATACATGATTTTTGTTTTGTCACACTTTCTCATTAGTCTCTATAGCTTTATTACCGTAATATTTTAACCAAGATGAGCAGATTGGCTTTAACGAGGGATCAAAGGTCATAGTAAATGTGACGTTTTTCAAGGCAGTTTGCTGCCTGATTTGGTTAATCATAAAAAGGAAAAGTCCGCAACCCAACTGGTCCTGGACCTGGACCAGACCTTGCCGTCGCCGACTTGCTCATGGCCACCACCCCTGCTCATTACCGCTGTCGACGGGGGAGTGTCGCCAGGCCACCACTGACTGCTGCTACTCACCGCTAGATCTACGCACCGCCATTGCCAGGTCCACATGCCTGCTGCCGGATCTACGCGCCGCCGGGATCCGCCACAACGGAGCCAGATCCGCTACGCTGACACCCGCTACCGGCGCTAGAGGACGGGGCCAAGTCCTGCGTTCCACCACCGCCGCTGCCACACCCACTACTGCTCCGCTCCGTCAAGATCTACCATGTGCTCGACGGATCGGCCAGCCCTGAGGCTGGATCCTCCAGATCCACGAGCCTCGAGGCTAGATCTAGCCTCTCCACCGATGAGCTCAGTAGATCTGGAGCCACCACCATTGCTCCTGCTGCCTAGAGGGTGGTGGAGGGCGCTACGACCACTGCTGTCATAAGAGAACAGTACTGCTACAGAAAACTTAACCGAGGCGGGCATTTTTGCTTAACTGAGGTGGGAAATCGAACCGCCTCCTATCAAAGGTCATAGCTAATTGTGGCCTTAACAGAGATGGTTGACCTTAACCAAAGGTTTCTTATAACTGCCTCGGTTAATAAAAAGGGACTGCCTCAGTTAATACCGGCATTAACTGAGGCAGTTATTCTTCATGTCCATCTCAGAAAAAAATAGAAATGTCTCTAAAAAAATTATGTAGTAGTGATCCATAACGAATTTATCTAATATTTGTATGCATTACATGTTTTTACTTATAGAATATATGGCGCATAAATATTTTTCAGGAGACATTGCATATGCACAAACTCGACAAAGAGGAAGATCAAGCAACTAGATCTTTGCTTGCACATGTTTCTGATTATGAAGAAACTACTGAACAATATAGTATTCCAGCTACAAAGAAAAGCTTATTTACAAATTGGCCACTTATGTCATCAATTGTTTTATATTGTATCAGCTGCTTTGATGATGCCGCTTATACAGAGGTATGTTAAACTACTTTTGATTGTGCTGCCCATTTCCTTGCTATAACATGAGCTCATATTTTGTTTGGTTCATTTATATAGGAGTGACTATTGAATAACAAAAGTAGAATTATGTTAGAATTATAATACATTTTTAACTAAGGAATAATATTTTTTCTTATGATAAACGTTCAAGTTCTACACAAACTCATCATGTGCTTGGGTTGAGTAAGAAATTAAAATTTACCAATAATTTTCTATGTTATAGAATGAGTAACAGCTAAATATGAAGTTTTTTAGCCTATTTGTTTCCTCACTCTTTTTGTTATTGCTATTGAAATGGTTAAGGTAAAGGGATGCATAGAAGAAAATAAATTATAGAAAAATCAAGTAATTTGTTTTCTATTATACAATTTCACTAAAATTTTTGAGTTTTTAGCTTATATATGTGAATTAACAATTGATATTTAAATTACATATTAGGTATTTTCTTTATGGGCTGAAAGCGACAAAAAATATGGTGGACTAAGTTTCTCATCTGTAGATGTTGGTAATGTCCTTGTGGTGACAGGTATCAACTTTCTAGACTATTTTTTTTTTCAATTTTATTACTATTCTTGCAGTCAATCATCGAAAGTGATAATGAAATTTATGATAAAGTGATTTTAACCATGGACCTTGCAAGAACTTAAGATAGTTATAGGAGGAGGTGGTACACCTAGAAAGGCACTTTTAAATGTGTTGTAGGTAGGGATAAAAATTGATCTCACAAGTGCTAGAAGTAGACAATATCTTTACAATGTATAAAAGTTAGGATAATATATATTCATCAAAATGTTGCAAAATAGATTAAAAATATTTATGTTACTTTGTGTTTCCTGATACACCTTTTGAATATACAATGAATTGTATCTTTCTTGTAGGTGCTAGTATGCTTCTATTTCAAGCATTCGTTTATCCACAAGTTGTAAAAGCCCTTGGACTAATCAAAGCTGCTCAAGTTGCGGCTGTGAGTACCATTAACCATGCCCTTTACAATTAGTTTATATTTAACAAATATTGCAGATTTTATCTATGGCGCTTCTTTTTACTTATCCACCTATGGTAAATCTATCAAGGCCATGGTTATCTGTTGTAGTAAATATGGCATCACTACTTAAAATTTGGTTTGTCGTAAGTATCCTCAGACCCCAAAGTTCTAACATGTGTATATTTTGAAACATTTATTGATATTCCAAAGTCCATATTTAGTATTATCTCTTAAAAAATCAAATGATGATTAAATTAATATGTTTGATTTGTTTATTGTTATTGAAAAAAATTAAATTATATATATAAGAATGTATCTTGTTTCAACCTACAACTTTGCAGAAATAGCTTACTCACAAAACTACATATTTTATATGCTAAGCACTAACAAAGAAAAATGTAAATATGCTTTATATGAATATATCAGAAGATTTGGTTAAGACACCCAACTATTAAGTTTGACACTATGATACTGGTGTAGTCGAATGTTTACCAGTTCACATGTTTTGTGAATACAACAATTTGGTATTAACACTATTGACTTTTGCAAATGTTAGGCTACGATCCTAGCATCCTCCTTAATTCTTCAGAACAATTCAGTGGTATGCTCCCTTAAATTTTATTTTAATTAAGTAGTCCTTCCTTGTAATCTTTATAATTAAATCTTGTATGACTGGCAGCCTCAAGATCAAAGAGGAACTGCAAATGGCATAGCAGTTACTGTAATGTCATTTCTTAAGGGATTGGCACCAATAGGAGCTGGTAATGTGTAAGTAAAAATACTAGCATTTTCTAGAAACATATATATGGTTGAATGGTATATTTGAGTTTCATGCTCACATACAATGTCATCTGATATCCCTTTATAGATACACTTTCTTTTAGAAAGTATTTCATACACATCAAGTTTTTAGTTAATAGCAAGCAACATAGAAAATATATGAATTACATAGAATATTAGTATTTACAACTATATGCAATTATGCATACATGATTTAAAATGGTGTTAAATTTATGACAATTTGTGTAAGCAGCTGGCACATATTTATGTACATGCATAATTTCTCTTAGAACATACTTATCTCGTGACTTAGTGCTCCAATGTAGATAATACCAGAATATCAGTTTGTGTATATAGTTAAGAAAAACAATGTGTAATGCCATTCTCACAACTTCAACATAAGATGCTTAAAATCTGACACACACAACTCAAGTGATATAACTTTTTATAGGGAATCTTCTTACTGATTACATCAATTTTACATTGGAATCATTGCATTAGGGTTGATAACAAATGGCAAGGTTTTATTAACATGCCATTTTAACATGCAAATGCAGGTTTTCATGGGCACAAAAACACCAGAATACTTTCTTTTTTTCAGGTAAATGTGTTATACTTCTGTTGACATATATTTTTTCTCTTGAATATGCATGAGAGTTGTATATATATCATTGCATTCAGAGAAGAGGAGTTTGGCTTAAAAAAGCCATACAACACACCCAAAACCCTCACCCAAACACATAAAAACACAACCAAATTCTATTAACATATATTATTATACAAAAAAGAATCACAAACTTTAACTAAGAAAATACATTCAAGTAATCACCATGCATTTTTTGTCTGTCCATTCTTTTAAATCCTTGAATGGTATCATAAAAACATAACTAAGATGTATTCCTTCTATCCTGAAATGTAAGGGATCCAAGGTATTCTATGTCTTCAACCCTCTCTCTTTCCACTGTCTAGTTTGGTAGGAAATAATGAGATTCCTTTTAAAAACTTGACTTTCTAGGGTAGATAATGCCTAGGCATTGCATTGAGAAGAAGAGCTTCTCATGCAGGTCTAGAAAACGCCCTGACAAGCAGCCCTATTGCCCATGTGGGCCTTATTAGACCTATGCTTTGCCATGGGACAAACAAGGGTTTATTTAACAACAACCTAAAAGTTCACTTCAATGGGGACTAAGTCCCAAGACCTATGGAGTGCTACTCGAGCCACCTAAGCAACTTAGCTAGAAGCTATATTTCACATGAGATTCCTTTTAAACATGGTGTCATATCTAAAAAGCTAGTCAATAAATTTTGTCTAAAAATCGTTTGAATCCTTTATATTTTAAGACAGAGGGATAACTATCTTAATAACCAGTAGTACCCTAATATGGAACTTTAATGGAAACCATCAATTGTTAGCTTCTGTATCTAATGATCTGTTCATTGTTTTACTGGTTATTTCTATGCAGGTGACCAAATGGTATTCTTCCTTTTGGCCCTTGTTGTATTTTTGGAATTTATTTGGACCTTCAAACTATTTCTAGCTGTGCCAAAGCCATCTTCTTCAAGTTAACGCTTCTGCTTCATGATATTTAAACCAAGCGCGGATCCTATTATAATTAATTATTGTAACATACATAATTATATTGTATTTTTTTTCTGTCCTTTTTTTGTTTTGGGTGGTAGTGGTGGTGTGTGTGGGTTGGTGGTGGGGTTGTTTTCTTGGTAGATACCAGCCATGTCTGTGTGTATACACTTGATAACATGTATTCATACAAAATTGTCTAACAAATTGTCAGATCTAGGTTTAAAAATAAAACTCAAGTGCTTACCGTATGCGTTCATATGATATCCACATCTGACGTATAGTGACAAATATAAAAAAAGCGATCGGAGGGAGAGACATCCCCAACCATTTTTCATTAAGCTGAAGCCTGAAAGCAATGCTTTTTGATCATGGGAAAACCCCCAAACCTTGGCTATGCCAGCGAGAGGATTTTTATTACCCCCAGTCTAAAATTCCCGCGGGGATTCGACCGCCAGAGTGCTATGAGTGGCGTAGAAAAAACACATCACTTATATTGTGAACACATTGAGTCATAAAGACACCTCAATAATGACTCTTTGCAATTACCTGTTCAGCCAATACGCGTCACCGATGACCCTTTGCAGTGACATGTTCAGCCAAGATGTGTCACTGATGACCTTGAGAAGCGACGCATTCAGCCAAGACATGTCACTAATGACCCTTCAGATCAGCCTGGGCACTTTTAAACCGGAAACCACACTAAATCAAGCCGAACCAATCCAAAATGTTGTTTTTTGTTTTCCAGTTTTGGGTTTGGTTTTAATAGATGAAAATGTTCGGTTATCAGGTTCGGCTTTAGTTTTGCTAACCAGTGGAACCGAGAAGCTGAGAAACCAAATATCGACGAGTAGTCCTCATCCGCATATGCGCTCTGTAACGATGAAGTCCGAAGGCAATGACAAAGGCCAAAGGCCCATCACAAATCGCCCATCACCATCCTCTCGCTCACCCAGTGTTGGCGGTCCTTAACGACGATTTTATACCGCCAACTTGAGATCAAAAAGGGAGGATTATATATTTTTATACACATATACTTTTGCTATTAACCCAATTCCACTTGTACTGAAAGTTGTGACACTTTGCGAAACATACACCAAGTACAGGGAATTATACACGAAAAGACACCTTTTGACAAAGTGTAAAATCCAAGTAATAGAAGGAAAGGCCATTTTAGGGTCAAATTGGGCCAAACCCACCATGATGCAGCGGCCCAAGTCCAACATGAACCCAACAGGCGGAGCCCAAAACCCAGACAAATTCCATATTGGGCTGCAGGAGCGGGCCGAGGTAATTTGGACATAACTCAATCATCCGGAGTCCAAATTGGACAACCCACCAGGCCACGCGAAGCTAACGAGAAGGCCCACAATGCCAGCACAAGATGAGGCCCAGAAGATGCCATAAGGTGGCGACTCGGAGCTCCAACCGGGCCCAGCTTTTGCTGTCGGCAGCATTTAACCAAGGAGAGGGCGGTGCGCTAGTGGGTTTGCCACGTTCACTGAACCTGGATGCTGTAGAGGTCAGTTTAGGCATTTAGGAATGGAATATTCCATGGCACAAGTTGGCGGTCCTTATTGCATATCTAACCCCGCCAACTTTAGTTCATAGTTCAGACAGAGGGATAGCTCTCTTAATAACCAGTAGTACCCTAATGTGGAACTTTAATAGAAACCATCAATTGTTAGCTTCTGTATCTAATGATCTGTTCATTGTGTTACTGGTTATTTCTATGTAGGTGACCAAATGGTATTCTTGCTTTTGGCCCTTGTTGAATTTTTGGAATTTACACTACCGGATCCGGCTTGTCTGCCGATGGCCGGCAGCCATCGGCAAAGTCTGGATTGCCATCAGCAAAGGCTTTGCGATGGCAATCCGACGTGGCCATCGGCAAACCGCCATCGGCAAACATTTTTTCGGCAAAGCAAAGTTTGCCGATGGCCACGTGTCAGGCCATCGGCAAAGCTTTGCCGATGGCCACGCGCCCATCGGCAAACCCACCACGCCGCCCGACGCGTTGTCGCCGACGGCGGCTTTGCCGACGGCCGGCGGGCGCGCCATCAAGCAAAGTTTTTTATTTTTTTTCAGAATTTCTTTGCCGATGGCCGGCCATCGGCAAAGACAAAGCTTTTTTTATTTTTTCGAATTTCTTTGCCGATGGCCTCGGCCGTCGGCAAACTTTTTTTGCCGATGGCCGGCCATCGGCAAAGTTATGGTCACTTTGCCGACGGCCTGCCTGCCGTCGGCAAACCTGGGGATTTGCTGACACATAATCCCAGGTTTGCCGACGGCTGGCCATCGGCAAACCTGGGAAAAAAGTTTTTTTTCTTTTTTTCTGTTTTCTTGCATTTCCACGACATTTCATCACATACATCACATATATAGCATATAACCCATATATATAGCAACAAAATACCATTTTAACCACATTTCTGCATCGATACATGTCCAAAATCATCCAAATATATCCAAGTCATCCATACACAAGCGACAAGTCATCCATACATGTCTATTGTCATCCATACATAGTCATCCATACAAGTCATCCATACAAGGTCCAAAAGCGACAAGTGTAGGTACCTAGCTCGAGGCGCCGTCCCCAGGGGTCCCAGAGCCCCCACCTTGCTCCCACGGAGACCAACTCGGTGTCGTGCCCCCGCCTTGCTCCCGCTGCGACCAACCCGACTGCGGACCCGAACCGTACTTGTTAACACCAGAATTTGGTCAGGGATATGACAGGTGGGCCTGCGAGCAGCAGAGAGAGCGATTCGGCAAATGCATATGCAGTCGGCTAATTTCCGTATGTTCGGCAAATGATCAAGCGGTCGGTAACGGCTTCGTTTGGAGGAGAAAGAAGGAAAGAGGAAGCTGACCAAAAGGGAAGGAATCATGATAGTCAAGGACTCCGATTATGGTTAGAGTTAGCATATTTGTATCTTTCCAATTTTGTTTAGATAGTTCGTAAATGCTTAGGACTCATGTTCGTCCAGGGTATAAATATAAACCCTCGACCATTGTAATAAGGGTTCACAACCAATTCAATACAACCGACTACGTGCCACCCTTCGAGTCCTTTAGTCGTGTCGTCGAAGTTCTTCGAGAGGGCCAATCGATCCGTCGACCTCCGTAAGTCCCGGCAACCTTGCTATCATGTCTAGTATCGTGCGGCGGATTTAGATTATGATGCAAGTAGTCTCATCCGTTTTGCTTAGTATCATGCGGCGGATTTAAGCTTAATGATGGGAAGTTTTTGCTTGTGCCTTGTATCGTGCGGCGGATTAAGACATGAGTAAAGATAGTTATCGGCTCTCTTAGATTTGGCAAGATCTAATAGATTCATTAAGTTATCATGTGTTGCATGCTTTTATATATATTTTTATATGTTTGCACACACTCTTTTGCCCAATCTAGATCGATACGGTTTGGCTCTTGATAGATAGATTACATGCTTGTATAGCCGAATTAGATGGATCGATCTAGATTGTTACGTGTTGTGGGTTCATTCACGTTGGATGTAGAATAAGCCTTGACAGGACCGGGTACCGTGCGGCAAATGCAGGTCTTTGGGTTACTCTAGAGCTAGTCATCCGGTGGACTAGAGATCGGTTTAATCTGATAGGTTTCTTTTACATATTACTTGTCTGTTCCTTCTTCATGGACCCCGATTCGGCAATCTTGCCGATACGGTTATGCTCATACATGTAGCAAGTATTTATAGATCTGTTAGATAATTACGTGCTTTTAGCTCTTTCTTCGTTAGATTGTATCATGCGGTGGATTGATCTAGTAGTAGGGAGTGGTGTAAATTCATAGCGAGTGGTATCATGCGGTGGATTAGGCGGCTTGGGTTTATGCTCGACGGGTTTATGAAGGCTAGACGTGCGGCGAGACTAGTTGGAGTAGCCTATGCATGTGTTATTTAGTAAATTTATATTTATAAGTTACTTATCTTTAGTTATTAGTGCTTGATGATGCTTTAAAATCCGAGATATAGTTTGACATGCTTTAATGATGTAATCTTGTTCAAACATGTCTTCGTTTACTGTATTCGGCAGTTCAGTTCTATTCACATCATTCATGTTACACTAGCCGAATGAATTGCAAACTTGTTGGCAGATAGCTTCTATAGCTATGTGTCGTCGTAAGTGGCTTCGGGGCCGTAAAGATGGAACTGCCTGGTCTCACCCAAAGATGTTCCAGTTATGATCTTACCATTTTATCCCTTGTCGACTTTCAGGTCAAATCGGCGGCACGCTTCCGGATTCCGACACCCGGCACCCGATTGAAGCTAGGCTTTTCGGCTTGCTGTGTGTGAGACACGGTGCGCCACATTTTGTATCAACACACTTTTTGGCACGCTCGGTGGGACCACTTCTCAGTCTTGGATGGGATCAGAGATTGACAACAATCACGTTCTGAATGTAACCATGGACGAACTACAACCAGAGCAACGCCAGATGGTGGAGCAAGCAATGGAACAATATCAGCAGAAGTGTCTGATGTCCTTCTCCAAGAACAAGAGTGGCAGAGTGATTGCCAAGCAATCACTGCCACGAGTTCTTCTCACTGGTCAGTCTGATATTACTGACGAAGAGGAGATGCAGAGGGTAGTTGGAGTCATCTACAAAGCTGTGGGAGATACCATGTTGAATCACAACATAGCTTTTTTGGGCACCTTCCATAAAATCATGGTTGATACTTTTGGTCCAGCAGTTGACAAGCACTTTGAAGAAAGATTTGGAGAGCTTGGTGGACCAGGGTTCTTTAACACCCAGCAATCTTCAGGGAAGTCAACTGGAGGAGGAGAGATAATCGGCACAAGCAAGGATGGAGCTGTTTATGATGAAAAAGAAAAGCCTCCCGTGACCGAGCAGCAAACTCATGGTCAAGTAGCTTTTGGTGCAACAACAGACATACTCGCATCTCGCTACAAGATCTCCCCGAGTGGCAAATAGATTGCGAAGAGTATCTATGGAGATGGGTACAATGAATTCACCGATTACGATTGCTCGAATGCTTTGCCAAACCGGGGTACAGGAGTGCATCAGAGTACCTTCTAGGAGACAGGGAGCGCAAGATGCAAATGATGTCCTCCTAAGAGAATGGCCGATATGATGCAGAATCAATTCGGCCGAAAACCAAAGCATCGACATATGCATACAAATCTCCTTTCCCAGTGGTACAATAGGGTAGCTCTTCTACCAAGAGTTAAGCCACCAACGAGATTTGACCAAGTTCTCGGTCAAGATGACACCAAGTACCATTGAGCATATCACAGATATCCGATGCAACTTGGAGAAGCCGTTACCGATGAAGCTTGGAGGATTAGATATTTTCCTATGTCTCGACGGGGGCCAGCTTTCACATGGTTTGCATCACGGCCGGCTAATTCCATTGGTACGTGCGTAATTGGAGCAAAAGTTCCATGCATACTTTTTACAGAACCAATGAGAAGAAAATGGTTGATCTTTGGGCTATGAGGATGAAGACTACCGAGACACCAATGGAGTATCTTCGTAGATTTAGAGAAGCAAAGAACATGTGCTATTCTCTGACTATTCCCAATGATCAACTCGCACAATTAGTCATTGCAGGCATGCTGCCATATATCGGGATAAGCTATTTGGCATGGAGTTTGAAGACCTTGGACAGCTTGCACAAAAGTTGACAAGCAATGAGCAATCAAGCCCAAGGGTTCAAGAGATGCTCATTTTCGAAGAACAAGTGCAACTATTGACATGTATCGAGAGATTTCTAGAAGAAGCATCTCGAATATGAAGATGAAGATGAAGTGGCTGCTGCAGAGTTGAACTGGACAAAAGAGCCTACTTTGGTCAGTCATCGATGGGTGAAGCAGCAAAAGGGATCTTACGATTTTGATGTCAGTAAGGCAAATAAGCTCTTTTTGTATCTGATTCAAGAGGGACGCATCAAGCTACCAGAAGGACATCCTATGCTGCACCCGAAGGGGTAAAGGATAAGAAGTACTGTGGATATCATGATACAAGTTCTCATCATATCAATGATTGCCGAGTGTTCAGAGTAAAGATTCAGAAAGCTATTCAGGATGGACACTAAGATTTGATGGCAAGATGAAGGTGGACAAAAACCCGTTCCCTCAGAACATGGTATCTTTCTCTATAGGCATGGTTGATGCCAGTGAATCCAAGGAAAAGGGAAAGATGAAGGTTCTGACCTCTGAAAGAGCCAAAGAGAGTGCAACAAGTTCGGTTCAGAAATAGTCGAACAGAGAAGGGTCAGACTTCAGATGCAGCTAAGGGAAATTGCCGAATACACGCTGAGCCAAAGCGCAGAGTTACAGCATGACACTTGTTGAATAAGTGGCAGAGAGAAAAGAAGATGGAATATGATGAGGAGCAGCAGTAAATTGAAGAGGAGCGCAGGTTCATGGCAGAGCATCGGAGATATGAGGCAGAAGTGCGCCGAAGAGAACAGGAAGAGCATAGGAGAGAGCAAGTGCGGTCTCATTGAACTGTTCCTTCTTCGACACCGTTGGAATGAAGGCTTGAAGTTGCTCGCTAGAAACAAGCGCCCGAATGCGGTGACCGATTCGTAGTACAGGCAATCTCGAGTCAACCGTCCCGTCCATGATAGACTTGGAATAAGAGTTCCCGAGGACGATCGGCGCATAAAAATGAATAATTTTGATGGACATCGAGAGGAAAAGATTTGCAGATCAAGCTTGGGCTCATAGCAATGCTCATAATGCAGAAGAGAGCTCATATAGATGGCAAAGAGGTCAATGGTGTCCTCCTAGTTTGAGGAAAAGCCAGAAAAGAAGGGTTCAGCGTCTGAGGAACCAAGAGCTGAAGCAAGAATTAGCCGAAAAGAAACCAGTGTGGCGTCCTAAGAAAAAGGATGATGGACAGGATCCTTCGGCTGAGACTAACGTGGTGTTTTTCATTCCATTGAAGTTTAGAGCTCCTGAGGATCAAGATGTTCAAGATGAAGTGTATTCAGACTTTGATAAAACTGAATGCCGAGACCTGATGGCTCAACTTGTGTTGACTCGGCAAAGCGCATTTGACAAGCCGCTTAAAAATCATCACCGAAACCATTATACCTGAAGGGATACGTCAATGGCAAACCTTTGGCCAAAATGCTTGTTGATGGAGGGGCTGCTATCAATATTATGCCCTATGCTACTTTCAGAAAGCTTGGTATGACAAGTGAGGATTTGTTGCAGACTGACATGATCCTTAGAGATTTTGCTGGCAATGCTTCTGATACTCGTGGAGCAGTACATGTGGAACTGATGATTGGATCTAAAACCTTGATCACTACTTTCTTTGTCATTGATGGCAAGGGAGCATATAGCATGCTTCTGGGAAGAGACTGGATTCATGCCAATTGTTGTGTACCCTCAACTATGCATCAGATTCTTATTCAGTGGATTGGAGATGATGTAGAAATTGTTCAAGCTGATGATTCAGTAAGTGTTGTCGCTTTTGAGCCTGCTTATTGGGAGTATGATGGACAAGACTGCCTTTCGGGTAAAAAATGGAAAGAAGGTCCTGTCAATGTGTTCGACAGAGATCAACAGCCGATCCAAGCAGTCGGCTCTGACAGTAATTTTTAATGGGCAATCCAATCGATGGCAACAAAGGAAAATTGGGTCGTGGTTTCATGTTGGCCAACAAGTTAGAAGAAATAGATGTTGGTGATAGCACAAAGTCAAGACCGATGTATATCGTGCAAATTTAGACCCAGAATATAAAGTGAAATTAATAGAGTTGCTGAAGGAGTTTAAAGATTGTTTTGCTTGGGATTACACAGAGATGCCTGGATTGGATCGATCAATTGTTGAGCATAAGTTGCCTATAAAACCTGGATTTCGTCCTTTCAAACAACCTCCAAGGAAAATCTATAAGGAGGAGGTATTGGCCGATGTAAAGAAAGAAGTTGAAAGACTGATTGAAGCAAACTTTATTCGGCCATGCAGGTATGCAGATTGGATTTCAAATATAGTGCCTGTTTACAAAAAGAATGGAAAGATGAGAGTATGCATAGATTTTAGAGATCTTAACAAAGCTACTCCTATGGATGGTTACCCAATGCCAGTTGCCGATTTGCTAGTGGATGCAGCAGCAGGTTATGAAATTATCAGCTTTATGGATGGCAATGCTGGCTATAATCAGATTTTTATGGCCGTTGAAGATATTGCAAAAACTGCATTTAGATGTCCTGGCCATATTGGTTTATTTGAATGGATAGTTATGACATTTGGATTGAAAAATGCTGGTGCAACTTACTAGAGAGCCATGAATTATATCTTTCATGAGTTGATCGGCAAAATTGTGGAAATTTACATTGATGATGTGGTAGTCAAATCCAGAGACCATGAAGGACATTTAGCCGATTTAAGGAAGACTTTGGAGTGCACAAGGAAACATGGTTTAAAGATGAATCCAAATAAGTGTGCTTTTGGAGTCTCGGCTGGTGAGTTCTTGGGGTTCTTAATCCACAAAGGGGGGATAGAAGTTGAGAAAAAGAGCATGAAAGCAATAGACAAAATCGTGCCTCCAACTAACCTCACGAGTTGCAATCATTGCTGGGCAAGATCAATTTTGTGAGAAGGTTCTTATCCAATTTATCAGAAAGAGTGTTACCTTTCTCGCCATTGTTGAAGGTCAATAAGGATCAAAAGTTTGTTTAGGGTGACATACAGCAGAGAGCTTTCGATGAGATCAAAGAGTATATGAAGGCACCACCGTATTGGTACCTCCACAACTTGAGAAGCCTTTCAAGCTGTATGTGGCGGCCGATAGCCTAACAATAGGATCGGCCCTTATGCAAGAGTTTGATGAAAAAGAGAGGGTAATAGCTTACCTTAGCCGAAAATTATTAGATCCTGAAACAAGGTATTACTCATGTACCAAATTTCGACACTATTTTTTAAATGCCGAATGTGTGGTGGTGTCTAATTTTGATGTAATTAAGCACATGTTATCAATGCCGATTTTAAGTGGAAGGATCGGCAAATGGGTATTAGCACTGTCAGAGTTTAATCTAAGATATGAATCGGCAAAAGCGGTGAAGGGACAGATAATTGCTGATTTTATTACTCGACATCGTGATTTATCTCGTTGATATGGTTAACATTGCCCCATGGGCATTATTTTTTGATGGATCATCATGTGACAAAGGTGGTGGTGCTGGTATTCTTTTGATATCCCCACATAGAAAGACATTTGAGTTTGCTTTTCCAATTGAATATCATGTCACCAATAACCAAGTAGAGTATGAAGCACTACTCAGAGGGCTTCAGCTGTTGATAGAAGTGAAAGCTGTTGCTGTCGAGATATTTGGTGATTCTGAATTGGTGATCAATCAATTAACGGGACAGTATGAATGCAAAAATGATGTACTGCAAGGGTACTATGAACATTGTCGGGAGCTTCTAAGAAGCTTTTCAATAGTTACTTTGCATCATATACCCAGAGAGCACAATGGAGAAGCAAATAAATTAGCTCAAGCAGCCTCTGGATATCGGGAAAATCATGAGATTTTTGCAATAGAACAAAATGCTTTCAATTGTGATCAGATAGATGATGACTGGAGAAGTGCTCTTGTCAGTTATCTGAAAGATCCATCTCAGAAGGTTTCCCGAAAGCTCAGGTATAAAGCTCTCAAGTTTGTGCTTCTTGATAGTCAATTATACTACAAGTCTATAGATGGAGTATTGCTCAAGTGCTTGAGTCAAGAGGAAGCTAAGAAGGTTATGTTTGAAGTACATGAAGGGGCTTGTGGTGCACATCAGTCGGCTTACCGAATGAAGTGGATAATCAGAAGGACAGGGTATTTTTGGCCGACTATGTTACAAGATTGCTTTGAATATTATAAGGGGTGTCGAGATTGTCAAATATTTGGTAATATTCAGAGAGCGCCTGCATCAGCTCTAAATCCCATAATCAAACCTTGGCCGTTCAGAGGATGGGGCATAGATTTAATTGGGCAGATCAATCCTCCATCTAGCAAAGGACACAAATTTGTGTTGCTAGCAACAGATTATTTCACCAAGTGGGTTGAAGCTATCACTTTAAAGACAGTCACATCAGAGAATATGGTCAGCTTTGTTAAGGAACATATTATTCACAGATTCAGGATCCCACAAACTATAACAACTGATCAGGAAAGTCAGTTTACTTCATCAGAATTTTGTGACTTTGCCGAAAGCGTGGGGATAAGGTTATATAATTCTTCTCCTTATTATGCGCAAGCCAATGGCCAAGCAGAGGCATCAAATAAGATCATGATCAAGATCATCAGAAGAAAATCAATGAGAAGCCAAGAAAGTGGCACTTGATCCTTAAATGAAGCATTGTGGGCTTACCGAATGGCTTGCCATGGATCCACACAAGCATCTCCATATGAGTTGGTCTATGGACATAATGCTGTAATGCCTTGGGAGTTGCACTCGGGATCAAGGAGAGTTGAATTGCAAAAGGATTTGTGAGATAAAGATTATAAGGATTTGATGATGGATGAATTGGAAGATTTGCATTTGATTCGTCTTAAGGCTTTGGAGAATATTGAGAAGAATAAAATGCGTGTTGCCAAATACTATAATAAGAAGGTCAAGATTAAACAATTTGCGGAAGGAGATTTGGTGTGGAAAACAATATTGCCAATTGGAACGAAAGATAAAACATTTGGCAAATGGTCACCAAATTGGGAAGGGCCTTTTCGAGTTGTTAGTTGTGCACTGGCAATGCATATATATTGAAAACATTATTTGGAGAAGAGCTTACTAGAGCCATCAATGGCAGGTATCTTAAGAAGTTTTATCCAAGTGTTGAAATTGGATCTTGATTGTGACTATGACCTAAACGTGGTGTAGTCGATTGAATGAAAAATCACCTTCAAGATAAAAGGAAGAAGTTGGAGAAAAATAGCCGATATTATTGTATCACCTCTAGTGCAAAAAATAGCCGATATCGTGTGTATCGTCTTCAGAACAAAAATAGCCGATACAATTGTATCGCCTTTAGCCAATTTTTGAAGGTAATTGAACAGTTTGATCCTATTTCTCAGCCGGTAGGTTTATCGGGGAAAGATAAAGCAAATTGAAGTGCTACACTACAAACTGTCAAGTCATGGAACAGTGCCGAGATCTAATCGACTGAGGTGACATCATGCGTTCGGGAAAATTTCGTTCGGGAAAGTGTTGCAGTCGAAATACCAGCTAAGGGGCAAGGAAATTCGCAAGAACGAACCCATTGCAGCAAAGACAGACGAGATCAAGGAGACAGCCAACATTCTTCATTTAAAAGTTTTTTATTACAACCCGCGCCAATCCTAATACAAGCTACTCCTCTTCTTCGGTGAAGAGCTTGTTGAGGACGGACTCCGGGTTGGTGGCGTTGGCCATGGCGTCGGCGTGGTCGTCGTACTCCACCAGGAGGCCCTCGATGCCGTCGACCTCATGGGGAAGCCCGCCCCGGAAGCCGACTGGCATGGGAGCATAGTCGTCCCCGATCCAGGACGACATCCCCGCCAGGCCGAGCGCGGTGCCAAGGCGCACGCCGTGAAGAGCAACCTGATCAATTTGACCAGGCACCGCCTCAAGGCGATCTGCCATGGTCGCCCCCTGGGCGTTCACGTGGTTGGCCGTCGCCGTCGCTGCCACCTTCAGGCGGTTGAGCTCATTGGAGAGGTCTGCAAAGACAGAAAACAAGACAGACCAGTGAGCAAACAAATTGGGAAGAACGGGAATCGAAGCAATGTTGGAAGAACAAGTACTGGTGATGGTCTCGGTCATTTGCCGGCAGGTATCCTCCCATTCCAGCTGGGCGATCCCAAACTTCTTGGTTTCATCACCAAGAAGCGCCCGCGCCTCGTCCCTCTCCTGGAGGTACTTGGCGGCATCGTAGCGGGTGTACGGCGGGACCTCGTCCGACTCGGCCGGACCCCATGGCCGGGAGTGGTACGAGCTCCCAAAAGCCGAGCCCGGTGAGGCCGGAGCAGGAGCAGGAGCCGGAGCTGGAGCCGGAGCCGGCGCGGGAGTAGGTGCGTCGAACGCCGTGGCCGGTGCCAGAAAACGCCATTGGCCGGTGCTGATCCTCGCCGTTCTACGAACAAGGTACAATCAAGATCGACTAAATAAGAAGAAACCGCAAACGAGATGGAGAAGTTGTCTCCTTACTGCAGGCGGCGGCCGCCGCGGTTGCTTCCCTCCGCCGCGTCCGCCATGGGAGCGGCAGCAGAGGTGGAAGCAGAGGCCGGAGCGCGGGCCGAGGCGGCGTGCCTCCGGAAGTTGGCGACGTAGTCGCCGGTGTTCCCGACGACCCTGAAACAAATCAAGAAAATAAACAACCACAAGGGGGCAGAGACTCGGATCGGGTAAAGCAATCGAGCAGCACAACTCAAAAGGTTGAAGATCTCACCGCCGGCGCCGGTTGCTGCTTCCCTCCGCCTCGTCCTGGATAGGACGCTTGCCGCGATCGCCGCCGCTTGCCATCTGTGGTGGTGAGGGTTTTTTGAGATTGGGATGGAAGAGGAAGTGGAAGAGATGAAAGCAATTGCTTGAGTTTGGATGTGATGATGGTGGGAGCCGACTGGTCCTATTTATGAATGTTGGGAGCCGTGGTGAGACTGCGGGAAAGCCAAGCGACAGGATAGGGTTTTTCGCACCTATGGGCCGATGTTGAGTTGGGCCAAGCCCATCACTACTGGCGATTCATTTGCCATGCGTGCGGTCGGCTAAAGAGCTGAGTGAGAGTTATTCGGCTAAGACATGTGCTTAAGTCGGCAAGCAGTGGCATTCGACTAACATACGGTCATGATCGGGAAAGCCGAGTGATGACAGAAAAGCAGAGAAGAAAGAAAAAAAAGAAAAAAGAATATCAAATCAAAGGGAAATAAAATGTTGCCAAGTATGGTACATTCAAAGCATGATGTTTACATATTTCATCCTACAGGCCAAAGGTTTATACATTCAAGTAGGAATTGATGATATTGAGGGCATCAGTTTTGATTCTGTTGACCTCATCAAGAGCTCTCTTGTCTTCAACCTCAGAATCTTGGATCACGGCAGCTTATTCTTGATTTGCCTAGTTTCTCTTACAAGAGAGGTTATTTTGGTCTTGGCCGAATCAAGAGGTGACGGGGTAGCAAGTTTAGCCTCATGAGATTGGATATTGGCATCTAATTGAGCTAAGCGAGCCACCAATTTGATTCTCTCATTTTTCATGCTCTGCGATTCGGCTCCGGGGTATCCCAAGAATGCTTGGTTGACTTGAAATCGGAGTAAAGCTCCTTTACTTGCTGTTCTTTGATCACCGTGTCATTCTCCAAGACAACTTTGTCAGATTTGTTTTTATGAGCTCTCTTGACAACAGCAAAATAGTCATCGAGGTGAGACAAGGCGTTTATGGCATCCTTAAGATCGGGAGGGAGCTCTTGGCCAATTGGTTCGCTTTATCTCCCTTATCTTGTCGATTCCCGGGTCAGTCAACAATGTCCTTTTCCAAGAATGAGATTATGGCTTTCGGTTAGCTGACTCTCCGATGATAATTGCCGATTAAAAGAAACTTCATCATCATCTTCGGCAAATTCTTGGCAATAAGGGAAAAGGCTGTTGAAGAGCGTGCCACGATAATAAGAAGGAAGATTTATTTAGCCGAATGACTTAATTCAAATAGGGAATGACGAGAAAGATCAAGATAATACCTCTTCGGCAAAAACTTGATCAATAGCTTCCGAGTAGCATCAAGACTTTGAGTGATCGATACGATTCTTTGCTTCATGGATAGCGGTGTCATGACTTGTTGATATATCTTGAATTGCCGAAGGTGTTGAATCCGGTACGTCTTGAAGAAGAATTTTTTTGTTGCTTCTCGGGGTGATGAAGAGGAATGTCATTTCGCTTCTCTTTGTTCATCAACTTTGATGAGAGGAATTTCTTCGTTGCTTCTCCCGTTCACCGCTTGGTCATCTCGCGGTGAGGAGAAGTTTCTTATAACTTTGTTCCTCCTTGATTATGTGGGTCAAATATAAGTAAGATTGGTGTGTAAACAAAAGGATGAGAATAACAAGTGCAGATGCATACCAAGATTGCTAGTAGGCTCATTGGCATTTGCTTGGCCAGTAGAGGCTCCAGGAGAGTTTTCCAAGATCACTACCCTGCCAGGACTTTGAGGGTTGGCACATTTTTTGTTGAAAGAGAGTAATGAATGCAAACACATTTGCAGATGGTAAATAAGGGATCAAAAGCATTCATACCTGAGGGAGTGGCTTAACCTTCTTTGATCTTGTTTTCTTGGGGATGGCAGTGTCCTTGATGGGGGAGGAAGGAGTTTTTCTTTTAAGGTCCTTCAGGAGCACTGTGTCATCGGCAGGTGTTTTGTTAAAAACTGCTAAACTTGGAGCATCATGCCCCAGAGCAGCATTAGGGCCGGGTTGCCAGTATTGAACCTCTAGAGGGCTTGGAGGAACATTGTCCTGTTCAAAAGGATGTTTAGATACAAAGCAGAGACGTGAAATGAAAGGTAGCTATAAAAGTGTACCTCATCATCAGAAGTGAATAAGGGCATTAAAACTTGGCACAGAGGATGGACTTGTGCTCTAAAAATGTGAGAATACCATTCTTGCCACCAAAGGTTGAATGAAGGATGAGCAGCTTCAATTATCACCAGAGAATTGGGTTCATATACTGGAAACTTGCATCCAAGATTGAAAACTTTATTGGCCTCAGTAATGTTTAGCAATGACTCCCTAGGCCTGATGATGCTTGAAAAGTATGGCCTTGGGGGCAATTGACCAAGTCCAAGCTGCCTGGCAACCATATTTGGGTTGTAAAATTCATAAGTTGAACTTATCAACCGGCCATGATGAAATTCTGCTGGTAAAGCACAAGGCCTGATGAAAGAATTAAAGATATCCTTGGAATCATCATCTATGCAGCCCAGCTCATAGCTAAATCTGCAGGGGAGAGTTAAGTTTTCATTCTCTCTGTAGGGAAACCAGATTATGTGGTTGAATCCCTTGTAGAAGATCTTAAAAAGGTGGCCAAGGTCTAGATCAATGACAATGGAAGATGCAGCTTCCCCATATGTCTGGCAAGTTTTCTGTGTGGGATTTTCACCTTCAGCATAATTAATAGAGGGAAAATCCAGGTTGTGGAGATCAACTGAAACAATCTGATGCATATACAGTTGCAGCCACATTTGGACAAGCCACCACGGGCCATTGACACGGGAGATTTCACGGCCACGCATTTGAGCGTGATCGATGCATCATGTGGTAAACTTGCTCCTAAGAGATACTTGCCCAAAGGAATCAATTTACACCGGCTAGATCTTCAGCCATCACTATATGATTCAAAGTGGGCTCATTGGATTTGCCACGAGAAAATGAATCACTTACTGACCACATTTTCATAAAAGCCCGTATTCTTTATCGATACGGTGCCGGTTGAGGCATAAGCACGAATATATTTGGTCCAACCACCTCCTAGTTTGACCGACCTTTGTGTCTTGGTGCCTTTGAACTTGAAAGGGTATGTTGGCTTGGTAATGTTTAGTCCGGTCATCATGAAGATATCTGATAAGGTAATCGACATTGGGCCGTGACCAAAGATGAATGCATTGATGGCATCAGACCAAAAGTGAGAAGTGGCTATCAGGAGGGAATCATTCCTTGGCATGTCAGCTAAAGAAAGCTCCAAGCAAAGTGCTGAATATCTTGTGATTCCCAGAAATCACTATTCCTAGATTGCATCCTGCGGTACCAATCACGCCATCCTGTGATTGAGGGAAGAGGCCATGTTTTGAAAGTATTTGGCCATCTATTTGGGGGAGCAATCCTAGATTTAAATGGGAACCTCATAGTCTCTTTTTCAATAAATTCCCTCAGATTGGAGCCTCCCCGTGGGCCAAGAAAAAATGATCCGGGATGAGCAAGATTGGAGATCAAAATCTCGTTCTTCATTTCCTTTAAAGAAGTGGAGCGGATGAATCAAGAACACATCTGAGAACTAATTCAGGAGAATTGCTGAATGGGTAAAAGCGAGTAGGGTTACCTCTAGAAGCTCCTCTTGAGTTCTTGTTGCCATGATGGAGCTGGTTGAAGTCTCCGTCGCCATTGAAGACAGCAGCAAGCACAGATCTCAAGTGGCGGTTGCGGGCGTCGGTGGTGCTGACCTAGGCAAAAGGCGCTTGGTCAATTTCGAAATAAAACCCTTTTATCTCAAAATTGAGGGGGCATGTGTTAACACCAGAATTTGGTTAGGGATATGATAGGTGGGCCTGCGAGCAGCAGAGAGAGCAATTCGGCAAATGCATATGCGGTCGGCTAATTTCCGTATGTTCGGCAAATGATCAAGCGGTCGGTAATGGCTTCGTTTGGAGGCGAAAGAAGGAAAGAGGAAGCTGACCAGAAGGGGAAGGAATCATGATAGTCAAGGACTCCGATTATGGTTAGAGTTAGCATATTTATATCTTTCCAATTTTGTTTAGATAGTTCGTAAATGCTTAGGACTCATGTTACGTCCGGGGTATAAATATAAACCCTTGACCATTGTAATAAGGGTTCACAACCAATTCAATACAACCGGCTACGTGCCACCCTTCGAGTCCTTTAGTCCGTCGTCGAGTTCTTCGAGAAGGCCAATCGATCCGTCGACCTCCGTAAGTCCGCAACCTTGCTATCATGTCTAGTATCGTACGGCGGATTTAGATTATGATGCAAGTAGTCTCATCCATTTTGCTTAGTATCGTGCGGCGGATTTAAGCTTAATGATGGGAAGTTTTTGCTTGTGCCTTGTATCGTGCGGCGGATTAAGACATGAGTAAAGATAGTTATCGGCTCTCTTAGATTTGGCAAGATCTAATAGATTCATTAAGTTATCATGTGTTGCATGCTTTTATATCTATTTTTATATGTTTGCACACACTCTTTTGCCCAATCTAGATCGATACGGTTCGGCTCTTGATAGATAGATTACATGCTTGTATAGCCAAATTAGATGGATCGATCTAGATTGTTACGTGTTGCGGGTTCATTCATGTAGGATGTAGAATAAGCCTTGACAGGACCGGGTACCATGCGGCAGATGCAGGTCTTTGGGTTACTCTAGAGCTAGTCATCCGGTGGACTAGAGATCGGTTTAATCTGATAGGTTTCTTTTACATATTACTTGTCTGTTCCTTCTTCATGGACCCCGATTCAGCAATCTTGTCGATACGGTTATGCTCATACATGTAGCAAGTATTTATAGATCTGTTAGATAATTATGTGCTTTTAGCTCTTTACTGTTAGATTGTATCATGCAGTGGATTGATCTAGTAGTAGGGAGTGGTGTAAATTCATAGCGAGTGGTATCATGCGGTGGATTAGCTGGCTTGGGTTTATGCTCGACGGGTTTATGAAGGCTAGACGTGCGGCAGACTAGTTGGAGTAGCCTATGCATGTGTTATTTAGTAAATTTATATTTATAAGTTACTTATCTTTAGTTATTAGTGCTTGATGATGCTTTAAAATCTGAGATATAGTTTGACATGCTTTAATGATGTAATCTTGTTCAAACATGTCTTCGTTTACTGTATTCGGCAGTTCAGTTCTATTCACATCATTCATGTTACATTAGCCGAATGAATTGCAAACTTGTTGGCAGATAGCTTCTATAGCTATGTGTCGTCGTAAGTGGCTTCAGGGCTATAAAGATGGAACTGTCTGGTCTCACCCAGCACGTTCCAGTTATGATCTTACTGTTTTATCCCTTGTCAACTTTCAGCTCAAATTGACTGGCACGCTTCCGGATTCTGACACCCGGGCACCCGATTGAAGCTAGGCTTTTCGGCTTGCTGTGTGTGAGACACGGTGCGCCACATTTTGTGTCAACAGTGCTGCCAGTACTGCTGTGGAGAGACGCCTGGAGGACCGTAGTGCCCCTGCTGCGGCTAGGAGGAGTACCCCTACGACGGTGGAGGAGGCCAGACGTACGGCTGCGTGGGGAAGCTCTGGTAAGGTGCCCAGCCGTGCGGTGGAGAAGGACCCAGTGGAGGGCTAGGACTTGGAGTCGGGTTCGAACCCGCCGACGGTGCCTGCACAAAGACCAAGTGATGTAATTAGTACCTGCAGGCTGACCGCACAAGCTAAAGCGATAGGCATTGTACTCACCGGACCAGGTGCAGGAACAGGCAGTGGAACTACCTGTGGTGGAGTGAAGATCGAGGCAGGAGGATCCTGCATTCCTGGGATCTGGGCCCAGAAGTGTAGGGAAAGGTCCACCAACTATTTCTGGTAGTGCTGCATAAGTGCCACCAGCTGCTCCTGATGGGCCGCATCCCGCTGCGCCTGGATAGCCACCTGGGCCGCCTGGTTGGCCTGCAGCTCTAGGACCGTGGCCTGCAATATTACACAAGCGTGGTTGATGGTATTTGAAGCCAAGGTACATCATGCGTGAAACGAGTGAACAATGAATGAAACTCCACTTACCTGAAGTGCCGTCATCATCTGCGCACTGCTTAGCTGCCGAGGCGCTATGGGGATCTGCGATCCGCCCACCCTTTGCCGGTCTTCTTTGCGGATCTGGCTCAACGTCTGAACAGAGGACGGGTCGATGGCACTGTTGGCCATAAAGTACCGGCCGTGCTGCTTCCCTCCTCCAATCCTCATCACTAGGTCAGTGTTCAGGGGCTCAGTGCCGGGGTCGTAGTCAGCGCCATGGCGCTCTCGAGCTACGGCGGCGTACTTGGTGAGCCCGTCGTAGACGACCGGGCTGGTGTACTTCTCTGGCCCGAGTGACGAGCTGTACACGGTGGTGGGCGCTTTCGCTTTGCCGATGTGAGCAAGCGCGTACCCTGTGAACTCGTTGATTTGCTCCCCACCATGAGTCGCCGACTGCGAGGACAACACAAACATGGTTACAAGTTGTGACAATTGAGCGATATAACAAATGCATCAACAGAAGCATACCCATGTGTCCATGAACTCTGGTAGGATCTGGCTCCCTTGGTGGTGTGAGACCCCTGACCTATCGAGCTCTGCCTTGCGTTTGGCCTGATGTGCTCTGCGCTCCTCGTACGCCGCGGGCGTACGCCACCCTCTGACAATTGCAAGCCAGCAGTCCTAGTACTTGCTGCACCCGCCCAGAGGCATCTGCATGATAGTCAAGTTTTTGATATTCTAGATAATGAATTCAATGTGTCATGTAAGAAATCATAACGGATGTTTCCTACTTAATTACCTGCATGTACTGCTCCACGGTGAGGTCGGTCTCCTCTTGAGACATCATCTCCCTGGCTTGCTCCTTATCTACCTTCACCGCCTTGATGTTGGCATAGTAGATGATGACGGCCTGGGTACGCGCCTCGTAGAACATGTCCTTGAGCCAGTCAGCGCACACCAAGTCCTGCTGCCGCGACGCCCGCCTGAGGTCCTGCCCCTCCTCCAACTGGAAGTACAACTGCACACAGGCATCAAACATCATTTCATTGTTTGAAAAAAGTCCAACGAATCCGTTGTATTGAGATATGCGATGCGATGCAAAGACTCACCCAGAACTTCCTCTTGATCTTGTCAGCAAGGACTTCGTCATTTTCGTCCTTGACAAGGGAGAAGTGGTGCCATTTCTCGGGCACGATGAGGTTACCCTCAGCGGTGAGGACCAAGCCAGGGAAGTGCTTTTTAATCAGCAGGCCCTGGATGCCAGTGGGACAGCGTGAAGAACCCTTTTTTGGCACCTTTTTCCAGCCCCTGCAAGAGTCATTAACAACAATTGTTAGTACGCAATTTGAATTTGAAAATGTCATATGAACAAGTATAGAAATCAACAATGGTTACTTACTTGCCCACGGGCCGAATCACCGGGCGCTCGTCATTGACTGGCAGGTGGCTAGGGAGCCTGGTGGGGCCGCGCTGGAAGGGCTTGGCCGAAGCTGTGGAAGTAGAGCTGCCCGCTGTCTCCTCGTTGCCGCAGCCGCGGTCGTCGTCGTTGCTCTCGTCGTCTCCGCCGCAGACGCCGCCACCGTCACCGTCACCGGTTGTCGTCGTCGTTGCCCCCTCCTGGGAGGCCGTCTCGAACAGCCTCCTCGACGGCGTGCGGTGCTGTCCGCTGGGGGCCCTCACACCCCTACAGGTTGACGGCTCCACCTCAAGCTCCTTGTCCTCGTCCTCGCGGGGGTCGGCCGCCATGTGCTCCTCCTCCTCCTCGTCCGGGTCGACCGCCGCCATGTACTTCGAGGTGACGTTTCGTCGTGGCCGCCCTCCGCCTGGCATTTTGTCGAGTGCCTACAATGACAAAGATTAAAAGTGTTAGTATTAATAAAAGTACTTGTTAAGAAACATAACTGCAAGGTAATATTAAACTGCAAGGTAATATTAATAACAATATAGTATTACATGAATTAGAAATTATCTCCGTGAAAGGCAATATTGCTGGCGAGCGCTCGTCGTCATCATCAGTACTATCATCATCACTATCAATATTGTCGAGCTCTCTTAAGTCGTCATCACTATCAACATCGTCCGCAACAACTACATCGCGTCGCATCTGCCATTCATCAAGGATTTGTAAGTCCTTAGCATCGTGCACCTCATCACCCTCGTCCCCATCGATGTCGTTGTTTACTTCCATACCCATCAGTGAAAGAATGTCTATCTCCAACCTACCTTCTAGCCCCTCAGGTCAATAGAACTCATCTGTCCTTGGGTCAAAGTTGTAATCATCATCGTTCGGGACTGCCGCTTTACCGCGTGGCGATACCATCTTCACAAGGCTCCAACCCGCAAGGCGCTTGTCAGTTTGGTTTGCCCATGGGAGGTAATAAACTTGCATGGCCTCTTGGTTAGCCACAATATAGACATCGTCTCCTCCATATTTGGAATCCTGTCAGATTTTGACTTGCCCAATCTTAAGGTCCTTTTGCATGACCTCAGGATCGAACCAATGGCATTTGAATACCACTGGCTTACAACCTAGGTCTTTGCCAAAGTCAAGCTCCAATATCTCTTCGACAATGCCGTAATAGTCCTTCCCATCCTTGCCGGGAGTACGAACTCCGCTGCACGTGGTTTTTAGGTTGCCCCGTTTTTCTTCATAGCTTCTCGTGCGAAAGCAATAGCCATTCACGTCATAAACATCAAATGGCCTGACATGTCGCTCGGCGCCTTTGCCCACACATCTCAATGCAGGACTCATCTCCGCATCACAATTAGCCTGCAAGGTTAGGACAGGTAGATAGTTACATTACTCGCTCATAGGAGCAAAGTGGAATCTCAAAGTCAGAACGAGGTTAGTTGGATGGTACCTTTGTACAGAACCAATTGACAAAATTGGGCTTATTAAGTCTAAGAAGATGGTCTTTTTCTTCCTCAGTAGGATCCGTACTGCCGCTCCAGTGTTCATTAATATATTCCCTGGAGAAACAATAGACAACGGGGGGCGGATCGATAGGTGGAGGATAGTGGCGGCATATGTAACAAGCTCATCGAGAACTTACTCTTGATAATCTTGGGTTTCGTCAAGGTTCAACAACAAGTACATCATGATAGTGTGCCACTCAACATGTAGCAAGTACACATTGGTCCCTGCACCTGCTCTTCCGAGATCCCCTCTGAAAAGGCTGAGGGTGCATGAATTCTCGTCGATGTTGTAACGAGGGGTTGGATCTTGCGGTCTGCGAAGTGCCTCGGTATAGTACGCCTGTGTGAATGTTGACACCTCCTCCAGAATGAATGCCTCTGCCATGGAAGCCTCAATTTTGCCTTTATTTCTACACTTTTTCCGAAGAAGATTTAGGCACCTCTCTATTGGATAGCACCAACGGTCTTTGCCGCACGGCCCCCCAACCGTGCCTTCCTTGGTAGGTGCAAAATCGGATGCTTTGCATGGACGGGGAAGAAGCCGGGTGGAAATATCATCTCCAACTTGCGAGCAACGGAGGTGCAGCCTTCTCCAGGTTTATGACAAACATCCCGAGACAACTCCTTGGCACAAAGGCGGTGGAAGAAAAAGCTCAACTCGCGGGACGCGCCACACGGCTCGGGGAGGTATCCGGGTCATCACGGAAGGATCCGCTCAATCCGGATGTGGAAGTCATGACTCTTCATCCCTAAGACTTTGCCACTCTGCACGTTCACTCCCCTGCTCAGATTCGCCGCATACCCATCGGGGAACCTTAGCGTCTTTATCCACTCCAGTACTTCCTTCCTATGTGGCCTTTTCAGGATGTAATCGGCCGAGCCCTTCTTCCATCTCTTGCCTGGCGTAGAGGTCTTCATCACTAGATTTGGTCTATCGCAAATCATTTCAATGTCCAGTCTAGCCTTAATGTTGTCCTTTGACTTCTTGCCAATATCCATGAGTGTTGCCCACAGTGTCTTGGCGACATTCTTTTCTGTGTGCATTACATCAATGTTGTGTGGAAGAAGAAGGTCCTTGTAGTAGGGGAGCCTAGTCAAGCCCGATATATGAGTCCACATGTGGTCGGTACCATATCCTTTAAAACCACCATTATTCTCTTCATCAATTTCGAGAGCCTCTATCTGTGCAAGGATGTCAGCTGGGCTCTTTTCCTTAGGGATGGGGCCGGTGACTTGAACACCATTCGTGAAATGCTTTTTATCTCGTCTCAGTTCATGGTCCTCCTCTAGGAATTGAAGATGTTTGTCGAAAGAAGAATACTTGCCACCCTTGGCCAGCTAGGTGAACATCACATCTGCCTTGCATGTTGGGCAAGGGAACTTCCCGTGAACACAACACGCGCTGAATAAGCCATACGCCAGGAAGTCATGCATTGAGTACTGGTACCACACATGCATCATGAAGTTCATCTTTGTAGCTCGGTCGTACGTCAGTACCCCCTCTTCCCAAGCTTTGTGCAATTCATCTCACACTGGCTGCATGAACACACCCATATTGTTGCCCGGGTGTCCAGGTATTATCAGCGTGAAGAACACGTTCTTGGGTTCGAACATGACGCTGGGGGGAAGATTGAGGGGGATCATGAACACGGGCCAACAAGTGTAGGGGGCCGCCATCAGTCCAAACGGGTTGAACCCATCTGTTGCCAGCGCTACGCGCGTACATTTCGAGCCTCCTCGGCCTTGCCAAGATTCATGGCATCGAAGTGCTTCCATGCATCACCATCCGCTGGGTGCTGCATCTTGTCACTATATCTTTTGCCATTCTTGTGCCACGTCATTTGTTTCGTGGACTCCTCTGTCATGTACTGCCGTTGCAGCCTTGGTAGTACAGGAAGGTGCCGTATGACCATCACGGGGATCTTAGACTGTTTCTTATTGCCATCGCTGCCTTCTACCTCCACGTACCTAGAGGCTTTGCACTTTGGACAGTGTGTTGCTGTCTCGTGGTCTCCCCGGAACAGGACACACCCGTTCTTACAAGCTTGGATCGGGTCATACGGCATCTTGAGTGCTCGAAGGAGCCTCTGTGACTCGTACCTGCTCTTCGGCAGGCCGTGAAGCTCCAAAAGCAGCCCGCCAACAGTCGCCAACACGAGATCAAAACCTTCTCGACTGATGCCGAGTGATGACTTCAACCCTATTAGGCGTGAAATGGCATCCAGTTTAGAAATGCGGGTGTTCGCGTGAAGGGGCTGCTGTGCCACCTCCATCATGGTGTAGTACGCCTTTGCAGTTGTTGACGGTCGTTATGTGCCAATTTTTACCGTCAACTAGACATGAGAAAGGACTAAAATATGTTCACCAACTAGATATAGGGGTTATACTAACAAATTCCACGAGTTTTGGTGAATGTACATTTAACGGGTGTCGCCTGAAAATACCCCAAGGAAGGCCCACATGTCGGGTTTACATAGAGATAATTGGGAACCGGTGAAAATTCATGTCTGGAATGTTCGAGAAGGCTCGGACCAAACGGGAGCCCAAACGGGCTCGGTGGAGAGTCGGCCGACTCCGCAGGCGGCCGACGGGGCACCTCGGCCAATCGGCGGCCCCTCACGGATCCTGTTCCACCGCCTTTGAGGATGAATAATAATCGTCCGTTTAGGTCGGTTTGATCCGAGGGCTGCGGTGCATCCTAGGGGGCTATATAGCGGGGCCCCTGGCCCCTAGAGGAGGCATCCCTTAAACCCTAATTCATTATCTCTCAGTGGGATCAGAGTTGTAGAGGCGTCCCTTGAATGGATGACTTCTCTTCTCTAGAGAATTAGAGCTAGACATTCCAATGTAGTAGATTAGATCTAGATGAGAGTTAGGGAGAGCGGAGCTACGCTCGGTTACGGGAGAAGTCTTCGAGAGATTTGGTATGTCTTTGAATCTACTCTTTGTAAGACTTATGCTTTAATATATTTATCTTCTCTATCTACTTTATGCCTTTCATATGTATGCTTAGTATAGTTGTTACATTCTAGCATGGATCTTCGCTCGTATTGAGTGCTCTAGTTATCATATGTAATTAGAGTAGTAATCGATAGTGTAGGCATGGTGTCTAGACTATAGGTTACCCGAGGTTGCGCCCAATCCACGGATAGTTGTGGTAGCCCCGAGAGGTGACGGCTACGTCGGGCCTTTGTATTCCACCACGTTCGGGTTGGTGTCTCGTAGATCTCTCGGCGACCTTCTCCCAACTACTCTTTACCCGAGTCTTCTTTGAGAGTTGGAAAGGACCTGCTTTGCTCCAAAGTGCTATTGTGTGATTGCTATATCTAACCATTCCCTTTGTTATCATAGAACCAAAGTAATAGACAAGTATATAGGAATCTTGATCTCTCCCGTTGTCCTCTCACTCTAGCTAGCTACTCATTTATTATAGAATTCTCATGTGTGCTTTTATTCTTATATCCTATCATATATCATTTACCCCTGCTTTAGTCTAGTTGGTTTACTAAGTTAGTAGATACATGATGGTGATTTATTAGATTCTTTAACCCTTGCTTCCCGTGGTAAAATATAAATAGCGATACCTGGTTTACTCCCGGTAAAATGCTACAATGGTATGTTCTGTGCGCTTGCGGAATCCTTCTTATTTTAGTTGCACTTAATTTATACCAACAGCGGTCTCCTCTGGATCTTCTTCCTCCACCTCCATTCCTTGAACGAAGTGCGCTTCATCAACGTCTGCCAGCAAGTCTGCCATTCCAGCATCTGCATCAAACCCCTCGAGGTCTAGTCTCACCACCGCCTCCCTAAGCCATTGGCGTTCCCCATGGAGGATCCAGTGGGTATAGTTTGGAATGTATCCGTTCTTCCAAATATCATGGTACATCGGCCACCTCTCTTTCTTTTTGTCGTTCTTACACTTGCTACAGGGACACCACATCCGAATCGCCCCTTTAGCAGCTGGGCCAAATGCTTGCTCTAGGAAGTGACCGGTCCCCTTTACCCATTCCTCTATCTTGTCTTTGAACCCCGTGTACATCCACTCACGGTCAGCCATCCTCTGTCATGCGCCAACGTAAGCGAGTAATAAAACCAAGAGCTGCATCTACAAGGCATTCCTACCATCTAATAGGTGAAGGATAGGTCCTAATCCCACCCGAGGATGCGTAAATGAGGTTAGCTTCCATGCTCCGCTCCCGTCCGAGACGGAATTTCGGCAGCACCTCCTCGCTGTTCTCCCGATACACGTCCCGACAGGGAGAGTGTGTATCCGGAGAATAACGGGGAGGGGCTGCTGAAATTCCGACTCGAACGGGGGCGGAACATAGAAACTAACCCATCTACGCATCCACGGGCTGTCCAAAAAATGTGGACAATCCGAAAGAGACACCGTCGCAGATATGCATTGAGCCACATACCAACGACCGCGAATCCCTTTCAGATGGGAGACGCCTAACTCGGTTACGCAATGTACTTACAACAACTATAAGGCACAGAGGTGATTTATACCTAGGGTGGCGGCACAGAGGCGGGTAGCAGGCTGGTGGAGAGTTGACGCGGTGCAGGAAGACCCGCAACATCCACGAAGAAGATCGTGGTCACCGAGTACCCCCCACAGGTCCTCCTCCTACAAAAAGAGAAAAAAAGATTAGTATCCACTCAAAATTTCGGCAGCACCTCCCCTGCACAGGGAGGTTCCAAAACCTGCAAAAAACATGGCACGAAGGCCAACAACCACCACGGCACAAAGGCCGATAACCACCACGGCACGAAGGCCGATAACCACATTGGCATGAAGGCCGATAAGCAAAGCGGCACGAAGGCCGAATAAACATAGCGGCACGAAGGCCGACATCACAACGGCACGAAGGCCGACAAGAAGAGAAGGGTTCATATACCTTGCTCTCATAGCCGAATCGACGACGGTGGAGGTGGAGGTGTTGGGGGACGTACATGATCAAGGTCCCCTCCGAACGGGGAGGTTTCCAAAACCTGCAAGAAAAACCGTCAGCTCGAAGGCCGACGACCACATTTAGGGCACGATGGCCATCACATCCACAAACCCGGCATGAAGGTGGTCAACACAGAAATGGCGTGATGGCCGACAACCCTAGAGCTTTACCTTCTCCTCCGGTGACGCACGGGGATGAACGTGGATGGACGGCGTGGACGAATGGCGTCGACGACATCGACGAAAGGTGGACGAACGAAGCGGACCTTCTCCTCCTCCTCCTCTCTTCTCCTTCTTCTTCCTCCCTTCTCCTTCTTCTTCCTCCTCTTTCTCCCTTCTTCTTCTTCCTCCTCTCCTGTTGCCTTCTCTTCCTCCTCCTCCCTTCTTCTTCTTCTTCTTCTTCTTCTTCTTCTTCTTCTTCTTCTTCTTCTTCTTCTTCTTCTTCTTCCTCCTCCTCCTCTTTCTCCCTTCTTCTTCTTCCTCCCCTCCTCCCTTCTCCTTTCTCTTCTCCTCTCTGCAGGGAGAACCGGCGGCGGCGGACGAGGTGGCGGCGGCCTCTGGCGGCGGCGGACGAGGTGCCGCCGGCGGCCGAGGTGGCGGCAGCCCCTCTGGCGGGCGGGCCGGCACCGCTCGGGTAGGCGGCTGTTGACGGTTGTTAAGTATCAATGTTATACCGTCAACGCAGCAAGAGAAAGGACTAATATGAGTTCACCTATTAGATATAGGGGTTACACTGACAGAATTCCACGAGTTTTGGTGATTGTCTATTTACGGGGGTTATCGAAAGAGAACCAAAGGAGGCCCACATGTCATGATTACATAGAGATAAAGACCGAACGGGTGAAAAAGTATAATCTAGAAGACTCCGAAGGCGACCCACGAAGACCGGGCCCCTTTGGCGGGCGCGGTCCCGGCCGACCAGGGGGAGTCGGCCGACTCCCCACCTCGACCAATCACGTCGAGTCTCGCGGATCCTGCCTCCACCGCCTTTGAGGATGAATAATTATCGTCCATTTAGGTCGGTTTGATCGAGGGCTGTGGTTCATCCTAGGGGGCTATATATTCGAGCCCACGGCCCCAGGAAAAACCCGAATATATTCTCTCTTCATTCATCTGAGAGGATTTAGAGAAGCCAGAGCCACCATCTCAATTAGAGCTCCATAGTTTAGTAGCATAGCTACATAGGAATAGATCTAGAGGGAATCAAGCCTAGCTTGGAGTCCGAATCTGTCGGAGTTCTTGGTAATTCCCCTCTACATTCTTGTAATATTCATCATTGTTCGTGATACTATGAGTAGTACTTTATTCTATTCTATTATATCAGACTTGACTTTGCTCTATTTGATTATGTTCTCAATTATATTGTTCTTAGTCTACTTTGATTATATGTTTAGCATAGTTGGACTAGAATTATGTTTATGCATAGGATCGTATAGCGCTTGCTCATTAGGCCAATGGGTGAGTGATAAATATTGTGTGGGCATGGTGCCTATACCGTATTTATCTGCGATTGCACCCTATATTCCGGATCGTGAGGTAGATCGCGGGAGTGACAGTCCTGTTGAGACCTTTGTAGCCCTTCTCCGAGTATAGGTCTAGCGAACAAACCTATTACATTGAAGTCAGTGCTATGTCTCTTGTCTTCTCTGGTAATATCACTATGCATAGATGTAACCTTTTCCCGCCATGATTGCTAGATGTTCTTGCACTAATTATTGTATGCTTTGACTTTATAGTTAGAATAACATAGGATTATACCCTAGATCGTCCTAGTCCATGCTAGTGTTATAAGCTTAGAGTGCTAAGTTGAGATGGCTTATTATTATTTTATGTGGCTAAATGCTCTCATTTATCTTATGTCATTTATCATTCATTCCTATATTTTATGTGACACTTACCCTATATGAGATGATCGATACAGACAAGGTTAAGCTCTCCATTATCGCATGTGCATTGCTCATCACTCATTATCCAGTGCATTCCCTTCCCAGTGGTAAAATTATAAATAACAATACCTGGATTACTCCTGGTTAAAATGCTACATCGGTATTATACGTGCGCTTGCGGATCCCATATTTATTTCTAGTAGCAGTTGCATTATTTAGTACAAAGCATTTTTGGCGCCATGTTGGGGATGACAACCTAACACCGAGTGGCGTTAGAAATGTCAACAAGCATTTTGGCGCCGTTTGCGGGAAGGTTGAAAACCAATGGATAATGAGCAGCATTGCACTACATAATGAGATTGAGCACTTGTCACCATTCTCTACTCATACAGCCTTACCCTTGTCTTTCATCTATTTTTATATCTTATGCAGGGTAATGTATGAAAAAGACAATTCTTCCTGATAATTATATTGACGATCCAGAAGCTTTATTCAGGAAGGCTAGAAGCAGGTTGAAGAAGACCAATCAATCATCATCATCAACTCAACTTGGAAGTTTGTCGGAAGCAGAAAGTCTACCTTTCGTTCGAGACTTGACACCAGCGTTTGAAGCCATGGCAAACAAGTCACTCCGCGAGTTCTCAGCTCCCACTACGGACAACATTCATACTAGACTAGCTGCGGACATCGAAGGAGCTTTTGAGCTCAAGCCTGCGCTGATCAACATGGTGCAAGCAAGCCGGTTACGTGGGAAGGCCCATGAAGATGCTAGTGCTCATCTCCAACACTTCCCGGAGATTTGTAGCACATTCACTATCAAGGATGTCCCCGAGAGATGCAATACTACTTCGCCTCTTCCCATTCTCACTCTTGGGGAGAGCGAAGCGTGGTTCTACGCCAATAAGGAGAAGAATACTACGTGGGCACTATGTTCCACCAATTTCTTGGCGAAGTTCTTCCCCATGGGCAAGACAAATGCTCTTCGTGGGAAGATATCAAGCTTTCAGCAACACCATGATGAGACTGTCCCAGAAGCTTGGGAGCGCTTTCAAGATTACGTCCTCGAGTGTCCTCATCATGGCTTGGAGAATTGGCTGCTTATGCAGACATTCTACCATGGGCTCAGCAACAGCACACGTGAGACTATGGATGCTGCTACTGGAGGTGCATTCTTATCACTCACTATTCCTCAAGCCACAGCTCTTGTGGAGAAGATGGCATCCAACCAAGGTTGGAGTGAAGAAAGAACTCAGACCCGCAAGAGAGGTGGAGGAATGCACCAGCTGAAGAAGGTAGACATGCTATCTGCCAAAATGGATCTACTAATGAAGAGGCTCGATGAGAGAGCCCCAGAGAAGAAAGAAGTCATGCATATACATGATGCTCGCATGACATGTGAAGAGTGTGGAGAGACTGGGCACACGGGTGCTAAGCGCCCGAGCTGAAGGAGGACGTGAACTACCTCAACAACAATAACAATAATAATTACTATCGTCCTCAGCGAGAATCAAGGTTGGAATCAATGGCGGAGGCCTAACTACTCGGGCAATTATTCAAGCAACTATCAAGGTAATGACTCCTCCTACAATAATTACAACCGGCCACCTTTGAGAGAGTTAGTCTTGAACCAAGGCAAGATGATGGACAATCTGTCCAAGAAGCCGACATCAAATGACAAGGTCCTAGAGACACTAAGCAACAGAATGGATGGCTTTTCCAATGCCATCAAGAGCCAGCTTCGACTTCAACAAGATACTTGAGTCGCGGGTACAACGGCTTGTTAACCTTGCTCCCTCCATCGGCCAAGGTAAAGCGCGGGACAACCCGAAGAGCTCGAAACCGCAAATCTTATTGACATATTCAATGTAGAAGATAGCCGGAGTGATCCATCGAAGGGGTCATGGATTGACTCAACTCTGCCAATCAAGAAGGGCGATCCAGGGAGACCAGTCATTCCGATCTCCATTGGAAGTACCAATTTCAATGAAGCAATCTGTGACTTCGGTGCAAGCATCAACATCATGCCGAGAGTGATATATGAGAAGCTATTCAGATGCCCCTTAACATACACAACTATGTGCTTACAGCTTGCAGATCAGTCACTCCGTATTCCTTTGGGAGTACTAGAAGATATATGTGTACGAATGGGCAACTCGTATGTTCCAGCGAGACTTCGTGGTAGTGGATACGGCGGTGATGAAAGGTCCCCTATCATTTCGGGACGACCATTCTTGAACACTTTGGAGCCATCATGTATGCCAACACCGCCAAGATCATCTTCAACATCAAGGGCAAGAGAGAAACCTTCTTCTTCAAGAACGAGTCTTTGAGTTCCAAAGCACACCCTCATGCGAAACAGTGAGAAGAAGAAGAATCCAGCTAAGAAGAGCAAGAACAAGAATAAGAAGACCAAGAAGACGGAGACGGTAAGGATGGTCACCGCAGTCCACAAGGAGCATGACCACTTACTCGAGTCCCCATGTCGATCAAGAAGGATGACCCAGGTGTCCCAACCATTCAATGCTCCATCAACGAAGCTCTTTCAATAAAGCGTGTGACACCGGATCGGGCGTCAACATTATGGCCAAGGTAACTTATGAGTATCTATATGGCACTATGCCTTGGGAGCCTATCTATGCACAGTTGCAGATGGCAGATCAGACATTCCGCTTCGTCGAAGGAGAAGTGAAGGATGTCCTCATCCAGATAGATGACCATTATGTCCCTACAGACTTTCTAGTCATCGATATGGGAGATGACTATGATCCTCCAATCATCCTAGGAAGACCATTCCTGAACACCACCAGAGCTATCATCTATATTGGGACAGGAGAGATTCACTTCCATTTTCCCACTGAGAAGGTTCGCCGCTACTTCAACAATAATTATATAATCGAGGAGCCCAAGAAGAACGAGAATAAGGAGAAGGCGGCGTACCGTCGCGAACAAGAAGAACATCACTACGAGATGGATGGGTGACTATAAGGGAGAAGTGTCAAGATATGAAGACCGGTACCCCGAAGAGAAGAACATTGTAGAAGAAGAGGTGCTGCCATCAGAAGAGAAATAAGTGATCCAAGAAGCTTCCCCCTCAAGGTCATCCTCTCCAACAAAGAAGGTGTGGAAGGTAAAAGCAAAATCAGAATCAATTCCTACACACGAGGCGACATCATCCGAGGCGCCAGCCAATGCGCCCCTTGAAAAATGAGCGAACATGATAAGTCCTGTTCGGAGGACTTAAAACCACCGAACACCGCGCCAAGAGGTAACTTGGTATTTATCAGCATTACTTTTTCAGCATTATATTTTTACCTTAGCATATTTATTTTCCTACTGCATCTTAGTTGCATCTTTACTTTTTTTATCTACGCATTAGAAAAGAAAATAAAAATGTTTTGCATTTGCATCCGAGAAAATCATTAAGCCCCATGTGGATAATCATTCACCGTGGTGGCACAAAAATAATTTCTCGGCATATTTATCTTTCCCTGTCGCATTCTTTAAATAATAAAAAGATAAAAAAAATAATATTTCTTGTGATCTGTTAGAATGAGTTTTAAGTTAGGAAAGTTCTAGACAACCAAGGCCTAGAGATTTTATCACTAACGCTTAATCGGTTCCACAAGCTTTGTTGTCTATTTGAGCTTCCAGAACATCAAGGATCATGACGAGCTAACGAGCGAAGGATATCCAAAGTCCCGGTCGGAGTGCTGCCGTGACACTTGAACGCTGTCTCCAACAAAGCAACTATCTACGATACTCCTGGAGGAATAGAACGTCTTCGGTGCTGTCGGCAACATCGCGAGACTAGGTTAACATCCGGCTTGGGGAGAGCATCCCCCGTGTACCAAGCTAAGTGTTTCCAACTTATCTATTTATGCTTTGTTAGAATATGCTTTGTTAAAACAACTAAAAAAGATAGATAACCATAGAAACCCGAAAGATTTTCTTATTTATTTGGAGAGCTCTTGCAACTGTTTTAAAATTTATCCCCTAGAATAAACTCCATATGGAGATGATGAATAGTTGCTCTGTCGTAATTCCTTTCAAGTACCTAGTTTTCAACCTTGCACTCTCCCGAGTTTCGGACACAACTGTTTAGATTTAAGATTTGCTCTGAACCCGAAACTTGTGGGTAGCGAATACTTGATCTAAGTCTAGGTGGTTGACGGGTATGATATGGGAAGGTTGAGCTGCTGTCCATCTTGTTCCAAGAGATACTAGAGTTCGGAGAATTTATCTTTGAAAATATTAAATTCCTGCATGATGAGTTCCTTTATGATGAGAGTTCTCATGACCATATATTCATGCTTACTAGATTAGGAAAACCCATCTGTTTATAAAGATCATATTGTAGGTTTGAGTGTAGACTTTATAGGCATTGAGTGTGGTTATCTTTGTGAACCCATAAGGAATTAGTCATACGTTAAGTCAATCCTATGTGCTCTCCATCCATTGATCTATGCTACTACGCCCTCGAAGCACGCACCCATTTTATAAATGTTATATTCATTCTGTGCTACTTCTGTCCCTAGAAGTACCACCCACATATAGATTCATATCCACCACATATCGTGCTATCTCTACCCTGGAGATACGCACTTATGCTGCTCCTATCCTAGGAGTACGCATTCCCCACATATATTGTGCTATCTCTACCCTGGAGATACGCACCTATGCTGCTCCTACCCTGGGAGTACGCATCCATCCATCCATCCATCCACATATACATACGCCATTCATTTCACTTCATCCAGAAAGGTACTATTCCTATCCTGGGAGTGAACATCTAGAAATAATCATCGCCGTTTCATTTGCCTACATAAAAGCTCCAGTCATTATCATTTCAAGTTATATGAATCTCCGTTGCTAAAGTTCGTTTTCAGAGGATTGGTTGCTCTAAAAAAAAAAAGAGAGAGAAAAGAAGAAAGAAAGAAAAAGAAAGAGTAGCCAAGTCCTTCCATTCAAGAAGTTTCAAGGTTTCCAAATAAAGGGAGTTATATTATCCTCGAAGGAGCAAGTGTAGAAGTAGATGTTCACCAAGTGATCACCCCTCATAATAATTTCCTTATCACCATCCTATCACCATCTTATCATCCATTTCCTCATTCACATGCACATATGACTTTATTATTATTTTAGTTCCTATTGGATCCATGTCTTAACTGTGCAATATATGCAAGTGAGTTTGAGTGTCTCCCCACCTATGAGCTCCACATAAGCCTATTAGAAGTAGGGTGAGAGAGAGAAGGCACTCTCCACTGTGCCTTAGTTCCACAAATACCACATATTCTAAGAGAAGAGAGAAGGCATACACTACTCATGCCTTGGAGAGGATCCAGAAATACCACAAATGAGAGACCTGAAAGGTTCATACAAGGAACTCTGAGTTTTATTTCAAAACTTTGCAAAAACTCTAGGATAATAGTTGATCGAAGAGCGAGAAACATGGCGCTTGACTTGACCGTTCTGTCTTTCAACTACTCAAGACCCAAGTGACAGTTACAAGCCCCATGGTGAAAGGTAATATGAGTGAGTTTTGAGTCAGAATAGTTCACTCTAATCCGGAGGAGAGTTCTTGTTTGAACGCATGTGTACTTGTGAAGAGTGAAGGCATTGTAGCACCTGATCCATCACTGAGTCTATCTTTGCTCAGGGACGAGCAAAAGGTAAGCTTGGGGGAGTTTGTTGACGGTTGTTAAGTATCAATTTTATACCGTCAATGCAGCAAGAGAAAGGACTAATATGAGTTCACCTATTAGATATAGGGGTTACACCGATGTAATTCCACGAGTTTTGGTGATTGTCTATTTCGCGGGGGTTATCGAAAGAGAACCAAAGGAGGCCCACATGTCATGATTACATAGAGATAAAGACCGAACGGGTGAAAAAGTATAATCTAGAAGACTCCAGGAAAGGCGACCCCGAAGACCGGGCCCTACAGCGGGGCCGGCCGGTCGACCGACCCGGGGGGGGAGTCGGCCGAGGCTCCCGCCTCGACCAATCACGTCGAGTCTCGCGGATCCCGCCTCCACCGCCTTTGAGGATGAATAATTATCGTCCATTTAGGTCGGTTTGATCCGAGGGCTGTGGTTCATCCTAGGGGGTTATATATTCGAGCCCCCGGCCCCAGGAAAAACCCGAATTCATTCTCTCTTCATTCATCGAGAGGATTCGAGAAGCCGAGCCACCATCTCAATTAGAGCTCCATAGTTTAGTAGCATAGCTACATAGGAATAGATCTAGAGGGAATCAAGCCTAGCTTGGAGTCCGGATCTGTCGGAGTTCTTGGTAATTCCCCTCTACATTCTTGTAATATTCATCATTGTTCGTGATACTATGAGTAGTACTTTATTCTATTCTATTATATCGACTTGACTTTGCTCTATTTGATTATGTTCTCAATTATATTGTTCTTAGTCTACTTTAATTATATGTTTAGCATAGTTGGACTAGAATTATGTTTATGCATAGGATCGTATAGCGCTTGCTCATTAGGCCAATGGGTGAGTGAAAGATATTGTGTGGGCATGGTGCCTATACCGTATTTATCTGCGATTGCACCCTATATTCCGGATCGTGAGGTAGATCGCGGGAGTGACGTCTGTTGAGTCCTTTGTAGCCCTTCTCCCGAGTATAGGTCTAGCAGAACAAACCTATTACATTGAAGTCGTGCTATGTCTCTTGTCTTCTCGGTAATATCACTATGCATAGATGTAACCTTTTCCCGCCATGATTGCTAGATGTTCTTGCACTAATCATTGTATGCTTTGACTTTATAGTTAGAATAATATAGGATTATATCCTAGATCGTCCTAGTCCATGCTAGTGTTATAAGCTTAGAGTGCTAAGTTGAGATGGCTTATTATTATTTTATGTGGCTAAATGCTCTCATTTATCTTATGTCATTTATCATTCATTCCTATATTTTATGTGACACTTACTCGTATGAGATGATCGATACGAGACAAGGTTAAGCTCTCCATTATCGCATGTGCATTGCTCATCACTCATTATCAGAGTGCATTCCCTTCCCGGTGGTAAAATTATAAATAACGATACTGGATTACTCCTGGTTAAAATGCTACATCGGTATTATCGTAAAGGCGCTTGCGGATCCATATTTATTTCTAGTAGCGTTGCATTATTTAGTACCAGCATTTTTGGCGCCATGTTGGGGATGACAACCTAACACTGAGTGGCGTTAGAAATGTCAACAGCGGCCTCGCTCGGGCCCCGTTCGGGAAGGCGCCTCCTCAAGGGCTGGTGGCCGGCGGCGGAGCGGCGGAGGTGCGGCGGAGCGACGGCGGAGCGGCGGTAGCGCGGCGGAGCTGCGGTGGCGGCGCAATGGGGGCAGGGCGGGGTCGGGTCGGGACGGGGATGGGGATGAGGTTAGGGTTAGGATGGGCCAGGTTGGGCCTTTGCAGCAAATTTTCTTTTTTTTTTTAAAAAAACTGGCTTTGCCGACGGCCCTTACCATCGGCAAAGCCCACGTGGCGGCCTCATAGCTGGCCTGGGCCACCGCCTTTGCCGATGGCCACCTAGGCCCGGCCATCGGCAAACCATCTTTGCCGACGGCCTTCACAGGCCGTCGGCAAAGTTTAAATTTTTTTTTGATTTTTTCTTCCATATTTTTTTTGGTAACTTCCTATCTCAAATACAACCCAATTTCAAAAATTGGGACAATTTTGAGTTTTTTGGCTATATTTCGTTAATTAATTATGTTTCTTTGCATTTTTTCGGTGACTCCAAATTTGAACTGTAGGTACATGAAATAATGGGATTTTTTGATTCGAAAGATGGAATTCATGATTCTAGGAGTATGTTGAGTCCGTATCCGGGAGCTCATTTGGAAATTACGACCATGTTGGCGTCGTAACATGGGGAGTTAAGTGCGCGAGAAAGTGTTTTTAAATTATATAAAATCCATATGAAGTCCAAAATTGACGAAACTTGACGACTTGTCTCGCCATCGCATGCAGAGGCCGTGGTAAAAATTTCAAAATGTTTCGAGCAAGTTGTGACGTCGGATTGCCAAAACCCAGACATCTCCACATGTGATCATGGAGATGTCTGGGGATGTCTGGGTTTTGGCCATCCGACGTCACCACTTGCTCGAAACTTTTTGAAATTTTTACCACCGTCTCCGCATGTGATGCCCACACAACTCGTCAAGTTTCGTCAATTTCGGACTTCGTTTGGATTTTCTATAATTTAAAAACACTTTTCGTGCACGTGACTCCCCATGTTGCGACGCCAATATGGTCGTAATTTCATGCGAGGTCCAGGATACGGCCTCAACATACTCCGAGCATCATGAATACCATGTTTCGAATCAAAAAGTTCCATTATTTCATGTTCCTGCAGTTCAAATTTGGAGTCGCCGGAAAATTGCAAAGAAACAGAAATAATTAACAAAATATAGGAAAAAATTCAAAATTGTCCCAAGATTTGGAGGTGGGTTGTATTTGGTGTAGGAAGGCACCAGAAAAAAATAGGCAGGAAAAAACAAAAAAAATTCAAACTTTGCCGACGGCCGGCTAAGGCCGTCGGCAAAGGGGGGCAAAGCCGGTGGGCCGGCGGCCTCGAGGCCGCACGTGGCCGGTCGTTGCCGATGGCCGCGGCCGTCGGCAAAGCCTGCTCTTTTGCCGACGGCCTGACGGCTCGGCCATCGGCAAAGGGCACGGCGTCGGCCGGTGTCGGACAGCGTCTGCCCTGGGCCAATTTTACCGTTGGCCGGGCTTTACCGATGGTCTGGCCGTCGGCAAAAAGTGCGGTTTGCCGATGGCTTTTGTTTGCCGATGGCCAGGCCATCGGCAAACAATGGCTTTGCCCATGGCCAGCCTTTGCCGATGGCTGGGCCGTCGACAAAAACTGGTTTGCCGATGGCCCTACTTTGCCATCGGCAAACCTTGTTGTTTAGAACTTTGCCATCGGCAAAGTCCCCGGCCGTCGGCAAATAAGCCGTTTCCGGTTGTGTTATTTGGACCTTCAAACCATTTCTAGCTGTGCCAAGGCAATCTTCTTCAAGTTGACCATTCCGCTTCATGTTATTTAAACCAAGCGCTGATCCTGTTATAATTAATTGTAGCATACATGAATATATAGTATTTTCTTTCTCTATTTTTTTTCGTTTCGGGTTGGTGTTGGGGGCGTTTTCTTGGTAGCTATCAGCCTTGTAGTGTTGTATATACACTTGATACCACATGTATTCATACAAAAACCATCTAAGAAATTGTCACAGCTAGGTTTAAGAATAGAATCAAGTTCTTACCATATGTGCGCGGATATATCCCCATCAAACGTATAGTGTCAAATATGAAATACAATAAACAATACTTCTATCATTGCTATCTTAAGCTATGCATCTTTATCATAGAATAGTACATATGTTTTTTAAACTCCTTGGAGGAACTGCATTTGCCACGTACATGGACGTCAACTAGAACATTCGTTTAGTACTCTTGGAACTACTCTGAAACTCATAAAAAATTTCAGTCTAATCACCAATCTATATTTTTGTTGACGGATGCACAATTGACGATTCATATATCAGTTTTAATTTCGTAGTGATTCGCAATTCTCATTTGCCGAAGGTAGTGGATTTTTAACAATTCCAAGATAAGTAGTTGTCTTTCAGGCTTTCACTATGAGACACCTTCCCATATAATTCTGCTAATTACGCAGGTTTTGGCAGCTACTCTACGTTTGCAAGCTCTCCTGTCAGAGTGGCACACCTTTTTTCTTTTTTTTCTTTTTTTTTTAGAATTACACAGTACAAGCATAGCACACATATGGGCATATGCCGAGAATCACGCACCTCTAAGTGGGATGGCTAACTAATTGCTGTCTTTTCAAATGGCACTTCTTCTAATGCTATACCATTCACTACTACCTGCTAAAAGGTTTTTGCTGGCAGTCACATGCTTTTTTTCTCTCTAGAGGCGGGCATCACGTCCGCCTCTTACACAACTTCTGTGTTAATCATTATTTTGTTTTCTAGCAGAATGTTAATCATCATTATTTCATAGGCGATGAAAATTAATTTTAAAAATAACAAAAAGGGCACAAGCTAGCCCACTAGCCGGCGAGCCCACTACCAGGCCCACCGCCAAGCCTGCTCCTAAACCCTCTCGCTCGCTACCGTCGCCTATCCTGCTCGCACGCCGCCATCGGCCCATCGCATGCTTACACGCACCGTCGCACAGGACGCTCGCACGTCGCCATTGCGGGGCCTAGTCGCATGCCACAACCACCAAGAGCCCGCCATGTCTATTTCCGCCCACGTGCCGCCTCGCCACCGGGAAGACTCACGTACCCGCATGCCGCTGCTGGGATTTGGCTTCGCGTTTGCGGATCCACCTCGCGCCGCCGCCGGGAAGACGTGCCTGCGCGCCACCACCGGGATCTATCTTCGCTCCTGCGGATCCACAATCACCGCCACGACATGTTTGGTCCTGGACAAGCCCGGTCGAACCCCAGGCATGGACAAGGGCGCGTGGGTGTGCCGTCGGATTGACCGGAGCGAGCCGACGATTGCGGCAGGCGAGCGTGCAGCCGTGGCGGGCAGGGACGAGCGCGCCGCCGCACCAGGCAGTGGCGAGTGCGCCAACGTGCCGCCGTGCTGTGTAGGAGCGAGCTAGGTTTTCATTATTGGGAATATAATTTTATCGGTGGTCATAGATAAACAGGATAATCAAGATATATCAGAAATATCGGACCAAATTCAAAAAAAATTCAAATTAATTTGAAAAAATTCATGCAATTTTGACTTAAAACTATCCTAGACTATTAAACATCACTTGTTCATAGATAAAAACAAGAATAAAACATGATAAGTGCAAGACCGTCGCGTCGCTGAATTTAGGCTGTCTGTGTGCAAGTAGGAAAAAAGGAAAAATTTGGCCAATATCAAATTTTATCGGACCCCGCGGATAGGATGGAAATATCGGAAGATTTCGGCCGATAAATGAAACCAGGGGAGTGAGCGCACTGCCAGGTCGGGCAAGGCCACACGTGTCTCTGGGCCGACCTGGCACGAGCGCACGTGATTGTAGTCGCAGAAATGGTGACCTTTAAATTTTACTTCATTCCACTATAGGGGCAAATAAATGCATTTTATCATAGGTAAGTTAACTCCACCTTAACAGCAAAATGTTGAAAGTGGCATACAGGGGGATTTTTATTCTTATTTTATTGGTTTTTTTTCAATGTCTGACCAGGAAATTCAGCAATATCAATGGCACAGAGAAGTCACAAAATTTCTAATGGCACTGAGGAGAATTGGTTCTTAACATTCTAATTACTCACAGTGGCGACGAGCCCACGATAGAAAGCCACCCACATTACTTGCTTATATTTTCTTCTATATCATTTGATATATGCACTGACAATGTTAGTTTTTTCGAAAAAAAAAAAAAAAAAAAAAAACAAAGTAAATTAAGCAGGGCATCTGTAGCACGTGAGAACATAGAATATCTCGATGACATGCAAAGGGCAGCGAATGCATAGACTTTGCCACTTTACTCTTTCATAGATCCTTTTTCTTTTGGAAAATTCAGCAGGGGCACAGAGAACGCACACGGTTTTACACAAGAAAACTCAAAAGAGTCGCGCATCAAGGATTAAACCATATATCTCAGGGATTTCGCTTAACTTTCTTGTTTTTTGTCTCTAAAGTTTTGGAAGCGCTACGCCAGCTAATTAGAATTGGAGCACGTGTCGATAAAATATTCTTCTTTCCATTGTTGAATTGAAGGCATCCCAGGGTTGTTTGGACAGTGGCCCAAAATTTTACGTTTCCAAGCAATGACTACCAGGTTTTCATCCAAATTAAACAACAAGCCCTGCATCATGCAGAAGGCAAAAACTGTAAACATACAAGTGGTGTGCAGTCATTCACAGCTTTTGTCTACGAAGTTGACTGCTAGTAGATCGATCTGTTGGTCAAATAATTTATTATTACGGTATATATCTGAGTGCACTTGTGACGCCCGGTTGGACGATTAATGTAGTGTGACCATCACGAAAGGAGGGAAGCACACCAAAGGCAAAGTTAAGAGACAGGAATATCTGACAAACAAAGCAGGTATGTTTCATTCGTCTCTTATACGTGAGGCACTTTGGAATATTGCCACGGACATCATAGGGGCAGTAAGAAGCAACTAGAGACGGCTTTTCTCTTTGTTCTTTTCCTTATCTTTTCCTTTTGTTTTTGAGAAAGCATGTGATACTAAATAATATTTCAGTGCCGGCCCTAGGGGTAGGCAAGGGGTGCGACGGCCGAGGGCCCAAACTGGAGAGCGGTCCAAGCTCAAGTATACAAACCCCCATGCCCTATAGTCCATTAGGCGTTAGCAAACTAATCAGAAGAGAAGAAGAGACCTGGCCAGGTGGCCTAAGAAGACAGCGTCGACATAGTTTCCCTTTCCTAACCCCATGGCCCTTGGGAAGAGTGAAGCCATGTCCGCGATTCGCGAGTTCGCGATGCACCGATGCACAGGCATGGCCACTAGGCACGCGGCGACTCGGCGACTAGGCAGGGCTCCACGCCTCCACAACCACAAGTCGACGACATCTTGATCTTGGCTTCTTGGCTTCTTGGATTCTTGTGAATTTGCGATTGCGATTGCCGATCAATTGTTTCATTTCATGTCCAAGCTCTAGATAATTTTTCTCTTGTTAATTTTTAATCTAAATTAATTATTTGTATAGTATTCCAGACTTCTAGTACTTTGTTAAATTTAAAATATATTATTGGATTTGCTTTTGCTTTGTAAGTAAAATTAGCATCTATATGTTATAAGATTTTATAAATGATTAGAGGGGCCGTCCCAATGAGTTCGCCTAAGGGCCCTCAAAATCCTGGGGCCGGCACTGCTAAATAAAGTAGGGATACTTATTAAATAAATGTTTGTTCCACTTTTCAATGGAAGGCACACATCACAGTAGGGAATATGCATGCATGCTGCATGCATTATAAACACTAGTAATCGGTAGTATAACACATCAGGGAAGTGACACACAAACACCCAAAAAAAGTCTTGAGTGGTGGTAGTGACGACACTCCCAAAAATAGACATAGACACATCAAGAGCTAATTTAGCTTGTAGACATGCTTGACATCTTGAGAGCATTGCAATGGTGGGACGAGTGGCAGCTGCGCATCCTCGTCCTCGGCAGCCTGGGCTTCCAGTGGTTTCTCTTGCTGGCAGCCCCCCTGCGCAACTACACCATCCCTCGCTTGTTCAGATTCTCCATCTGGGCGGCGTACGTCAGTGCCGACGCCCTGGCGATCTACGCGCTCGCCACCCTCTTCAATCGCCATGCCAAGGGGAGCAGCAGCAGCAGCTGCTGCTGCAGCTGCTGTGACTACGGGAACAAAGGGAGCTCCCTCGAGGTGCTGTGGGCTCCTCTCCTCCTCGTCTACCTGGGCGGGCGGGAGGAGATCACTGCCTACACCATCGAAGACAACGAGCTGTGGACGCGGAATACCGTGACCATGGTGTCCCAGGTCACGGTCGCCGTGTACTCCTTCTACAAGTCGTGGCCGGAGTCCAGCGACAGGAAGCTGCTGCAGTCGGCAATCCTGCTGTTCGTCATCGGGATCATCAGCTTCATCGAGAAGCCGTGGGCTCTGCGGAGGGCCAGCATCAAGCGGCTCGTGGCCATGTGGTCCGTGATGAAAGGGAAGAGGGAGGCCCCCGGCGGGTGGGACTGGTGCTTCACCGAGCTCGGCGACAGGTACAAGTGCTGGAAAAAGCTGCCGGAAGACGACGTGCCGATCCTGTCACAGGGCGACCAGGTCCAGATGATCCTCTCGGACCTGTCGCTCTTCGCTGCCGAGGTCACCCTGCAGGCACGGAGGAAGAAGGATGGTGGTGGTGGTGGTCGCGAGACGAATCAGGCGACGATCCTGGAGCCTCTCGACCTATGGCGTCCAGACGTCAGGGTCAAACGCATGCTTCGTCAGGCGTTCGGGCTCATCTACACCAGAGCCAACGTGATCTTCACGCCGGCGTACCTGGCCTGCCACGTGATGCTGGTCCCGTCGCTGTACATCGCCGCCATCATGCTCTTCGCGGTGAGCCACAAGCGTGGGTACGGCGCCACCGACGTGAAGACGACGTACATCCTCCTGTGCTTCACCGCGGTGCTGGATGTCTTTGGGCTGCTCATCAGTGAGCTCATGTACAGGCTCATGTCCGGAACGAAACTCGCAGCCTTGTGCGAGAACATTCCAGGGCAGAACCTCGTAGACTCGGTTCTCCGGACGGGGAGACGGTCGGTGGCCGGGTCGCTGCTCAACTGTGCCAGGCGCTTTGGTTATCATTACAAGGAAGAAGAGGGCAGTAGTAACCTGTTCCGCCCGGTCTCGGATGCTATCACCACACAACTGGTGAGGGTTTTGGAGAAAGTCAAGAACCCCGACCTCTCCAGTTACAGAAGCTTCACCAAGACGGACTACTACTGGACTGAGAAGCAAACGCAGAGGCTGCGCGACACGACCTTCATAGGACCTAGCCTTCGTAAGACGCCATTCGATGCGAGCGTCCTTATCTGGCACATCGCCACCGACCTCTGCTTCCGCAGCAGGCCTCCGATGCACTTCAGGTGCAGACCTCTGCATGTCGAGGTGGGCCGTGAAGTGTGCACGGAGGCGATTTCCAACTACATGGCCTACCTCCTCATGTTTAGGCCCGACATGCTGATGACCGGCAGCAGGCAGCATCTGTTCACTGAAGCCACTAAACGGATGAAGCGCATCATCACCCATGCCACCAAAGACATGACGGAAGATGAGAGGCAGCAACCACACTTTCACAGAATCCTCCTAGACAAGATCAAGGAAAAAGCAGCCAGCCTCCAAAAAAACGAAGCATACAGTGTCATCGACGACGCTTGCAAACTCGCAGAGGAGCTACTGGGCATCGAGGAGAAGACCCGGTGGGAGCTCATGCACGGCGTGTGGGTGGGCATGCTCTGCTACTCCGCCAGCATGTGCAGGGGCTACCTGCATGCCAAGAGCTTGGGGGAAGGCGGGGAGTTCCTCTCCTACGTCTGGCTCCTCATCTCGCTCCAAGGGGCCAAGACCTTGGCTGACAAGCTTCAGATGCCGGACCCAGATCCAGGAGAAGACCTTGGCAAAGAGCCAGAACAAGACGGGGACAAGAAAGGTACGATGCCAGAACAAGACGAAGTGAAACCATGGTTTGAGCTACCTTAATTTGTTGGTTGCTACCTGCTCTGGTGTGCCACCTGTTTGTTTGCTTCTTCTTCGTTTAATTTTATTGCCGGAGTATACATTTGCGTGCAGCTTGCTTGCCTGTGTTGCTATGTGCATGCATGTAAACTGTTTGAGGTCGTCGGTCGTATGTATGAACGTTCATTCGCGGTCTAATAATAATAATCATCATCATCATCTTCTTCTTCTGATCCTCTAGCTCTGGTTTAGTGGTGATTAATTTCTTTTTGTCACGAATGAGAGGTGATTAATTTGTTGCAAAAATCCTCTAATATCACTACATACATACCTAGCTAGAAGCTTCATTATTGTGCCTGCCAATCCGGGTCTGGGAAACGGGAAATAATTCACAGGGGAGACAACCGTATATACCTGCCGTGAATTCACGACACATATCTACCCATGGGACAACCTGTCGCGGATTCACGACACATATCAATGCGCATGCATCAAACGTCTAAGAGAGCTGCATTTTTTTTTTTTTTCCAGCTACTACTTCTGAATGATGCAGCAGTCCCATGCATTAGGGGGCTATTTGGTTGGTGGTGTCACCGAGGTACCTCGGCCAGGCAGGGCTCCTAGGCATTGGATTTCATACACTTAGGGCAAGGATCGCCTGCCTGGCCAGGCGTTGCCTAGGAGGCCGTCATCCAAACAGCCCCTGTATGGATATGAACACGTGCCATAAATCCATGACTGATGTCCATGGTTGTCCTATATGGACAGTCCCCGTGTTGACAGTGAGATGGGGGTCTTTCCAGCCTTGGGCTCTACTCTAGGTGTCTAGCAGCGCGCGGATCTGAAACTGCACTTGTGCATGAGCCTTTTGTTGTCCAATTCTTTTGCACTTTTTTTCTCAAATATACAGAGGAATGCGTATATCTATCGTTGTATTATAGAAAGAGAAGTATTTCACAGCGTCTTCATGACGCACACACGCATGCAACCCATGCCCTCGTATAGAAACGACAAAAGAAGACGCAAATCACCAATCTTATTTCCACTATATAACCAAATTTATTCTTATGCATATTTAGGAGGTTAGTTTATGCTAACTTCTCATAATGCCAAGAAAAAATGGCTACTTGAGTCCACTTGAAGCGTGGGTGCGTGATGAATAAGCGTTCGTCAACAAAGATGCATAGACCTTGTTTAGATTGCAAAAAATTTTAACCTGATGAATAGTAACTCTTTTGTCTTATTTGAAAAATATTGTCCAATCGCGGACCAACTAGGCTCAAAAGATTCATCTCGTGATTTCAAACTAAACTGTGCAATTAGTTATTTTTTATACCTATATTTAATACTCCATGCATAGGTCTAAAAATTGATGTAATGGAGAGAGTGAAAAAACTTGGAATTTTGATGCAATCTAAACAAGGCCATAGATAGTAAAATAGATGCATGCATGCAAACTTTGGGGCAGGATCCGACATCAGGAGTGAAACACGGGCCGAATAGACATATATATCATCGATAACACGTCAGAACCTAGGTAGTAGAATGTTATCACGGACACGCAAAGCGAGTAATAAAAGTACGGCGACGTGCAGGGGTCCAGCAACGCTGCAGCGAACGACTTGTTCGACTCTCTGTGTCTTCCGCTGCAGGAGCTTCTCATCCCCAATATGCCGCGCGCATGTGCCGAGAGCGCGGGATGATGACTGGATGCCGCGGCGGAGTATCTGCCTTGCGGCAAAATCAGCATATCGCGACCCGAAGCCGGACCGGCAGGCAAAGCGGGTTATGCTGAGCAAGTTGACTGGGCGGCCTTCCATCAACGTGCCGGACTAATCCGTCAACGACGAGTTCAAACAAACCTTCACCGAAGCAAGTCTGTCCGCCAGGAAGCAGGCCTTCGGGGTTATGTTCCCTCGGCGCAGTGAACGCCGGGCGCACTGTGCGCCGACGCCGAAATAGGCTGATCGTGGTCCTAGGCCTCTCTGTCGCATAATCGGTTTAGTATTTAGTACGACCAACGAAGCTACGCCGTTCGAGCCGGCGCCTTTTGTTTGTGTTTGGTCCGCCTAATCCTCCTGGCACCTCACCACTAGGATAGTCGGAATTTAAAAGCAATTCTAACTTTCCCTTAATGAGGTACATGCAGCGCACGTTTTCGAAAAAAAACAAAGTTGTATGTACGTTAGTGTGACAACTTAATTTTTTTAGACCAAAGACCAGATTGGTCCCGCTTTATAGAAAGCAAATGGTCTCGCTGGGTTACCAGCTTTACAAAAGCAATGAGTACTTAGTTCTTATTACAAAAAGATAAACGACTCTCAACAGTAACTCCCAAAAACGCATAAGACTACTCCAAGGAAACTCAACAGCATCAACCAAGCTAATGACTGAAACGCTACGCCATCAGCTTTGGTCGCTTGACGCCAAATGCAGTGAGAGCCTTTCCATCGTCTTCAGGGCCCATACTCTTTCCTTTTCCTTGAGCAGTACACTCCATTTCTGTAGATAGATCATGGAGTGATGGATGACAACGTTAGGATTTGAAATCACTCTATTCTGGAAAACAAACTCATTTCTAGTAAGCCATAGACTCCAACAGATACAAGCAAGAATGTAAATCATCATGGGTTTCGGCACATCTCCTTTGCCTCGACTAAAAATTAGAAATTGATTAAGATCAGTTGGGGTTACAGTCCACTGCAAAGCATCCCTAAAGGACCACCAGCAAAAATTTGCTAAAGCACACTCAAAGAAAATGTGTTGAGCAGTTTCCACATGTCCACACATTTTGCAATGTTCCTCCCCAGGCCAATTCCTCTTTACTAGCTATTCAGCTGAAGGTAGGCAATCCAAATAAACTGACCATAAGAAAAATTTAATTTTCATTGGAATCTTAGCTTTCCAAATAGTCATGATTTCTCTGTTAATCACTCCTGTAGACTTCAGCTCTTGATACAAGGAGGCTGTTGTGAAGCTTTCTTTTTATCCAAACCCCATATTACATTATCTGGCTCCTCCTGCAATTGAAACCCCTGAACCTGTTCTATAGCACCAAATGATCTCCTAAAAGAAAGATTAATCTCATTGTTCTGCAGAATTTCATAGACACTGTTCTCTTGTTCATTACAGATAGCAAACAAAGTCCCAAAGACTAATTTCAGAGGGCAGTGGCCCAGCCACACATCCAGCCAGAATCTAGCCTTCTTCCCATTCTTAACAACATAGATCAAGCCTCTTTCACAACAATGCTTCACTTCATGCAACCCACTCCAAAATTGTGACACTCCTCTTCGTTTTGAACTGAAAAAACCTTTTTCTCCCATGTACTTTTTCCTTAGCAAATTACAACAAGGATTATCATCTCCTCTTTCTAACTTGTATATCCATTTTGAGAGCAAGCACTAGTTCATTACTCTAGTATCTGTAAATCCCAAGCCTCCCACTGTTCTTGGGCTAGCAAGCGCTTCCCATCTCATCATATGATATTTTTTCTTTTGCCCTGGTCCATGCCAAAAAAAATTTGATCTGGCAGCCTCCATTTTCTGATGAGCTTCTCCCCTCAAATAAAACACTCTCGTCACATAGTTTGGGACTGAACTTAAACATGATTCTGTCAAGATCATCTTGCCTCCATACGACAACAGAGACGGCTCGCCAAGTTGGCACTCTCTTTTCCACTTTCTCGATATACATAATTCAAATCTGCAGAACTCATGTAGTACCTGGCCAAGCATTACTCCTAAATATTTTAAAGAAAACTCCCTATATTACAGTTGAGCATGTGTTGACGGGAAATAAGACCTGTTTTGGTATACTCAGAAACCCGTCAACAGCCCTCGATGGAAGGAAGATAAGCATCACATGAGCATATTTATCACTAATAAAGTTCCACTTGTACTTTTAGCTTGTGAAATGCAGGGAAGATGGAATTAAGCCCTGTGGGACCCAATATTCAGGTCGACCGACCTGGTATTGGCCCCACCAGGGGCTGAACTCCAAGCATGGTCCCAGACATGCTACAGGGAGACTCTACCAACCCCTGGATCCAAGTGTGTCACCATCCAACAATTCAGACATCTAACACATTGGTCCAAGGATCCACATAGAAGCAAGCAAGAAATCAAGTGAACTCAACTTCAGACAGGACTACACGTGATAAGTCAAGACAGCACCAGGGAGCTGCAGGTGGGCCAGGCTCACCAGAGCTAGGTCGGCCGACCTGGCCTAGGTGGCCTGCCACCTGGGCATTGCTCCCAGGGCCACCTGGACCTTCTAGAAGGACAGTGGGACCCACAGGTCAGCCAACCTCAGGTCGGCTGACCTGCATGTGGGCCCCACCCAAGGTCGGTTTGCTTCCACCTACTTCTTGTATGGCCTCCACGTGTCCTACACCGAGAGACGTCCATTCAGGTCGGTAGGAAGGTCGGTTTAATCCAACGGCAAGGAGGCGACGTCACGCGGATCGCTGACGTGGCGGTGGAGTAACCCCTACTCCACCTCCCACTATAAATACCCCCTAGTCCATCTCCCAAAATCATCCCCAAGTAGTTCACAAGTGTGATCTCAAGCTTAATCTCTTGGGAGATCAAGTGTAGTGTAGTCTAGTCTAGAGTGGGAGTTAGAGTCGAGTCGAGCGAAGCTCGGGTCTCCGGAGTCATCTTCTGGAGAATCTGGTATAGCTCTTGTATCTTTTCTCTTGAATTACTTTCTTTATATTAATATAGTCTTCCTTTACTTTACTAAGTCTTTACTTTAAGTACTTGCTTGAGTATTTACTTAGTGCATTATTATACTAGTATAGTAGTGTTATGTCTTAGTCCTCTTAGTGTAGGGTCTTAGCTAGTTTAGTGTCTAGATCTTTTGTGTGTGTTTCACTACCAACTGGGGCTGAGGCTACTTACGTGGTAGCCGAAGTCATAAGGCTAGTGTAGGCGAGGTGCTTAGACTAGGGCTTATTAGTGGATGCAACCTTTCCTTGATTGGTATATCCATTCACATTCCGACGTATATTAGCGGGAACGGCGAATCATGACAGGACTCCGTCTCCTTATAGTTCTATTTGCGTTGGGTTAGGTCTGTAGGGCGACCATAAGCCAAAGGTCCGCTGGAGCAGGGGATGAACCCTCCTGCTTGTCAGTCGACTTCCCCTATCACATAGATTGTCTAGGCATTAGTTTAGTTGAGTCGTTACATTAGTAGGATTAGAACACAGGAGTAGAGTTAGATACAAGGAGTCCATACTTACTCATTGTCCTCCCACCTAGCTAGCTACCTACCAGTTACCCTTAGTCTATCACTCATATCCATTACAACCTACCCCTTTATCAACACCAATAGCTTAGATTGGGTAGAACCACCACGACATCCATTCCCCATTTATTAGAGAGTCCTAGTCCGCTTCCCTGTGAGCGAACTACAAACCACGACACCACGGATACTCACTCGGTTGAAGTGCTACAGCGGTACCTGTGCGCTTGCAGAGTTACCCTTGGTACATCTTGCGTCTTCACTAGAGTCTAGCCTTGCTTAGCATTCTTAGGCAGTTGGCTCAGGAGGAATTGTGACACCCTCTCTCTGGTAATAGTTTGGGCTTGCAGTAAGCATTGCTACCAAACGCCACCTTTAGTCACACTCTCCTTGTCTATCTCTAGTGATTGCGTTAAGAAATATCAATAAGCATTTCTGATGCCGTTGCCGGGGAAGCGCCGCATTAGGAATCTCTAGTAAATTGGAATTCGTGGTCTACTCTTAATCTAAGTATCCGTTAGTGTTAGGGGCTTACCCTTCACTTGTCTTGTTTTCTGTTATCATCTTTTAAGACAGTGCATGAGCAGTTCCAATTGCCATCAAACTTCATTGAAGATCCTGAGCAATTGTTGAGGAGAACTAGACGTCGTCAAGTTCCTCCTCAGAGGTTCATCCCAGAGCCTGAACCGTTTGTGGAAGGAAGTCCCGCACCAGTTATTGAGGCAGACATGGCTCAAAGGACCATCGCTGAGTTCTCAGCCCCGTCAGCTGACTTTGTCGCTACGGGTCCGAACGTGAACTTGGGCGATGCGACCTTTGAACTCAAGCCTGCACTGAGCAACATGGTGCAAGCCAATCAATTCTGTGGGAATCCACATGAGGATGCCAATGCTCACCTTCAACACTTTCTGGAGGTGTGCAACACCTTCACGGTCAAGAACGTCACAGTGGATGTCGTCCGTCTTTGTCTTTTCCCATTCTCGTAATTGGGAAAAGCGAAGCAATGGTTCTACAACAACAAGAGCGAAGTGACGACATGGGACAAGTGTGCCAATGCCTTCCTCAAGAAGTTCTTTCTAGTAGGCAAGACTAGTATTCTGCGGGGGAAGATCTCAAGCTTCCAACAAAAGTCCGACGAGACGTTTCCCGAAGCATGGGAACGTCTCAATGAGGACATTCAGGCCTGTCCTCACCATGGGATAGATGAATGGCTCATCATTCAAGGTTTTTACCACGGGCTGACCGGCACAGCCCGCAGTCACCTTGATGCTTCCGCTGGAGGGGCATTCTTGCAACACAATGTCAAGGATGCTAAGGAGCTCATTGAGAAAATGGTTATCAACCAAGGTTGGAATGAAGAGCGCCTTCAGCCAAAGAAGAGAGGTGTCCACGCCCTCAATGAGGTGGACATGCTCTCCGCTAAGATGGACCTCCTAATGAAGAAGATAGAGGAATCATCCTCTAAAAAGGAAGTTGAGGCCATCCGGACTCCTGCCGCTATCTGTGCTGTGGGCACCGACCCATGGTGTGAGGTTTGCGGAGAGGAGGATCATTCGGGGAACAATTGTCCCACGACTCAAGAGGAGGTGAACTTCATCAACAACAACAACTTCAACAATGGGAATCGGCCCCAGCAACAACAATGGAGTTCACGCCCCTTCTACCAAGGCCAAGGTATGGGTTACAATAATAATTCTAGTAATTCTTTTGGTAACCAACCTTCCCTTAAGGAACTTGTCTTTTGTCAAATTAAAATTAATGATGGTCTTAATAAAAGAATGATGGCTAATGACAAGATTCTAGAAAGTCTTAGTGAAAAGATGGACAACATTAACTCTGCTATGAAAAATCAATTGAGCTTTAATAAAATGTTAGAAACCCAATTAGCTCAATTAGCGCCAGCGATCCCAGTCTTTGAGCAAGGTAAGATTCCGGCAAAACCTGAAGACCCTGTTGAGGGTGTCAGGCTGGTTACAACGAGGTTTGGTAAGCCTCAATCTCGTTCTGTCCGGATCATGGTGGATTCACCGTTTGTCCCGAAGAAAGGAGACCCCGGCCTGCCGACGATCACTTGCCAGATTGGACCGCAAATCTTCGACAACGCCTTCTGCGGCCTTGGATCCGGTGTCAACATCATGTCCAAGGTAACTTATGATAACCTGTTAGGGGGCCCTTTGCACCCCACATATGTGCGTTGGCAGATGGTGGATCAAACCATCTGGTTTCCCGAGGGGTTGGCACGGGACATCTTACTCAGAATCAAAGATGAGTATGTCCCTGTCGACTTCCTATTACTGGACATGGGAGCCAACGTCGATGTACCACTCATCCTGGGATGACCATTCTTGAACACGGTGGATGCCACCATCTACATGGGGGCTGCTCAAATCCACATGCACTTCAATGGGCGAAGGGTAAGAGTGCCTTTCAATGGTTTTAAAGCTAACATGCAGGAACAGGCACCCCAGAAACCTCGTCGCCAACATCGCCGCAGGAAGAATACTAAGACCGCTAAGTCGGCCAAGAAGGCCAAAGTGAAAGAAGAATCCGCCAAGCCACAAGCCGAAGTCAAGCAAGTATGGCGAAAGAAGGAGACACCTTCACGGTCCCCGTCTCCGGGACCGACCGAGGTGTCCACAGAATGAACCCGATGGAGAGGTCCTGCTCTATGGACCTAAAACACGGAGCCCTCCGCTGACCAGGTGTGTCAGTAGTTATCTCATATTTATTTCGTGCATTTCAATTCTGCATTTCCCTTTCAAATTGCATGTTTACTTTCACAACTGCATATTTTATTTCAATAAAATAATTTAGACATAGGTAATAAAACTTGAGAAGAGTGTTTAGAGAAAAGTTGAGCTGGTGGGGCCACCATGGCACGGTCGTGACTGCCAAGTGGGGTCCCCCACCTCTCTCTTCACTCGGCTAGAAGCAGGGATCCAAGGAGCAGCATTGGATGCCCTGGGGCTCATAAGCCCAGGTCGGCTGACCTGGACTTGGTGCCACCAGGCATCTAGCTGCCTCCCAATGATGACACCCAAGGATCCTTTGCCCATCACACTAGCCAGAATTCAAGAAGAGATAATCCATTGCTCATGACTTTAGCTTAGGATGCTACTTTGAGCATGTGAATGCTTTAGGGAGTATACCAACAGCCAAAGCAAGCATAGGGAGCAGCAATGCATGCCAAAGTATCCCCATGGTCCATGAGAATCACTTTGATGCTTGTCTCCACTTTTGCTTTCTCCTTTTCTCTTTCACCAAACACTAGACATAGGAATCCGAATCAACCAGCAGGAATCTTGGACCAGGACCACCACCACCTTTATCAGACAACCAGAAAGAACATGTCCAAAGTGGTGGGAGCTAAATCCCTGGTCGGTCGACCATGGTTTGGTCCAGTTTCCTGACTTTTTGCAAGCATGAGGCTAGATTCCTTGTCTAAAGTGAGACACAACTTCACGGGGTCCAAAGTGCTGGTCGGCCGACCTGCACCTTGTGTCGGTTTGCCTTGCCCTTTCACCCCTATAAATACCACCCCAATGTGAGCTCAATCCCACACCACAACCAGCAGAATCATCTCGAGCTCACTTGGCCTTCTCTCTTCTCTTAGTGTTTCAAGCCTTCTCAAGCTTAGTGTAGTAGTAACCAAAAAACCCAAAAATATTTTCCTTCTCATAGTAGTGTAGTAGGAAGCTTGATCTTGTTTGTTCACTTGTGTAGCTAGGATGAAGAATCCCTTCCGAAGGTCTAGCAAGAAGAAGGGTGAGGGCTCATCCTCGAGCTCTCGCCACTCGGGAAGTAGGAGCCATGAGAGGGAGGAGGAAGAACAAGTGCATCATCTTGCTCCTGCCATCATTCCTAGCAGGATAATGGAGCCTCTTAACAACCTCATGGTCACCACTCTTGGAACATATTCTGGATTTCAGATCGCCAAGAAGGACGACCGACCACTCATTCGTGCATGCAGCATACATCTCGCGTGAAACGGGAAGCGTGCTGCTATTTCGGCGAAAAGGCGGCATGCTTCTACTTCGCTTAATACTGAACATTTCGCACTCTGCGAAAGCAAAAGGTGCATCGCTGGATTTCGTCATAACAAAACGGTATGTATTTCTGTTTCATAGCCTTTGTCAGATAGTATTCGCACCCAACAAGTGAAACTCCGAATGGACTCATGGTTGGCTGGTTGTCATCACTGCCGGCGTATTATTTGCTGCCGCCCCAAGGGAGTACCGCTCGGCTGAGATTGCTAGGCTGCTGGTCCTCTTTGGTGGAGATTGTTCGGCCATCGCTGCTTATTGGAGGGGCACCCCTGTCTTGCACGCTGTCTGTCCAGAGGCCAGCCGCTCGCATCAACCGAATCATCAACCGTCATTTCGGAAGCCGCAGACAGTCCACGTTGACTCAAACCACCAGCCCAGCCGGTGGCATTCATATTCATATTACAAAGCTGTGAGCATGCAAGCGGCCTGCAATGCTGCACCAAGAGGCTTTTAAATTTTCCTATCCAAGTCTCAAGTTTCAGCCGGACGGCGAAGAGTCTAGGCGAGCATAATGTAACTGGCTGAGCAAGCAGTGTACTGAACTGATGGCAGGGCATTTAATTATCCCAATCACTATTCGCTGCATTCTCAAGCAACCTTCTAGATTATTTCTCGGGATTTCGGACTGATATTTGGATTCTCTGAATTTCAGAGGCATGATGGGTGCTTTACCTGCGTCTTAAATTATTCACCGAGCTTCAAGTGATATTTCATCACTCTCCTCGAATGTGCAGGTTCATATTCTTTCAAACAGTGTAACACCAAGCTATCTCAAACTTTTTGCAACAATGTTTCTTCGCTAACCTTGAGATTACTGTTGCATCATTGCAAGAATGTTTCTTCACTTACATGGTGATTACTATTACATCATTCGGCTTGCGTTTTCTTGTAAATATTTTCATCACATGCATGAATAAAAAGCCTAAGTGCTCAAGACTTCGACCCTTTGAGTAAGGGCGAAACAAATATAAAAGCCTAAGGGCTCAAGACTTCGACCCTTTGACTCTTTGAGTAAGGACGAAGCAAATAAAAGCCTATGGGCTCAAGACTTCGACCCTTTGAGTAAGGGCGAAGCAAATAAAAGCCGAAGGGCTCAAGTCTTTTACTCACAGGTGTAGAGCCAAATAAAAACACTCTCCCATTACTTTTATGTGCAAATGCATCCGTCATATACATCATGACATCAGTTCAAATTATCCATTCAAAGCATAAGCACTCCCGTCAGAGCTGAAAGGGGTGCCTCGTCGTCATAAGGCCCTCAATATCGACAAATATATACTCAATGAGATCTACCGGTCAGCATCTACACATTGTCACATGCATCCTTGATGATTTCTATGTATATACCGATACCAAAAGGAAAAACATTTCTAATCCCCTCTGCCTAAAAGATTGCTGGGGACGGCGTTCTCTAATTATTCATAAGAAAACATGCCTATTCGGCCAAAACTATCCCCTCTGCCCAAAGTATTGGTGGGGATGGCGTTCTCTAACTATTCATAAAAAGAACACGCCTATTCGGCCAAAACTAAGGCCGAGGGGCTAAGAAAAAATATTTCTAATCCCCCCTGCCTAAAAGGTTGGTAAGGACGGCGTTTTCTAACTATTCGTAAAAAATACGCCTACTCGGCCAAAAACTAAGGCCGAGGGGCTAAGGAAAAAACGTTTCTAATCCCCTTTGCCTAAAAGGTTGGTGGGGATGGCGTTTTCTAACTGTTCGTAAAAAATACCTCTATTCGGCCTAAAACTAAGGCTGAGGGGCTAAGGAAAAACATCTCTAATGCCCTTAGCCTAAAGGGTTGAGGGACGACATTTTGTGTATGTCACACAACATAAGGAAAGGCCAAACAAAGAAAAGAAACTTACCAAAAGAAATTAGCATGAAGGACAAAAACCTTGAATAACCACCACTAGCCGAATACGCAGAAACCGATAGCGGCAAATTAGGATATTAAAATCAAGGAGATTTACTTTTGCATTCAGATTTTTTCCACATCACTTCATTTATCTTCGTCAAAAACAAAGGGTTTCACCTTTGGATGTTTGACAACATCACGAATGCTACACAAAGGTTGCAAGCAACCTCAAGCCACAATCCAAAACAAGTACTCATCTCCCAAAAAAGACTCGGGAAAAAAGCCTAAGGGCTAAACCAAGTGTTTGACATTCAAAACAAACGAAGAAAGAATTAAAAATAATAAGAAGAAAAACATAATAAAAATAATAAATCTAAAAAAAGGAGAAGAAAAAGATTTTCGTCCTTACAAGGGATGGCATGCGGCAAGTGACTCTTATGTTCCGGCAGCGGCCGAAATTGCGAAAGCATCAAATACGGTCGCTGCCAAGGGGCTACTATTGGGGGCGTAACAGGAAGTAGGCACCCTGTTCCCCCAATTTTGTCATTTTCTAAAGCCACACGGCTGGATAAGGCCCAATCGGGATAAGAACTTCGTCATCAGAAGTTGCCCTTTGGCATTCTACCTTCGGCGTCGACATTCGTCATCGAACGTTGCCCTTCGGCATTCTTCCTTCGGCGTCGACCTTCATCGTCAGACCTTGCCCTTCGGCATTCTGCCTTCGTGGTCAACATTCTTCGTTGGACCTTGTCCTTCGGCATTCTGCCTTCGTCGTCGACATTCGTCGTCGGACGTTGCCCTTCTGCATTCTGCCTTCATCGTTGACATTCGTCGTCGGACCTTGCCCTTCGGCATTGACATTCATCGTCGGAACTTGCTCTTTGGCATTCTGCCTTCGGCGTCGACATTCGTCATTGTTGCCCTTCGGCATTCTACCTTCGTCGAGTCATTTCTTCCAGACGAATATGTGCTCATCTGGGCGCAGTCTGACTGATAGGACGAACGTCATTTCTCCTTGCATGTTCCATCCAGGCAATAAACATCGCCCTAGCAAAATGAGCTTCGTATTAACTAACAACCTCTTTCGTAAGAAAGGTCTTCACCCGACAGGTAGATGCCGAATTGAAGGAAAGGACGGGCCGACAGTAGCCAGGTGGCGGGACCCACCTGGTCGGTTGGTACAGAGACCGAAAGCATCAAGGGCTCAATGACGGCATTGCCCTCATTGTCGGGAGAATATTCCTAGAATAAACGGTAGTTGGAAGGGTAGAGCGGTCATGTAAAACCCCACGGGCGTGGATAAATATTGCCCCCAAGGGGGTTGTAAGGGAGGATGATTCCCTAAGTTTCAAGGGATCAGATTAATATAATTCATATTCGCCCATTTCGTAATTGCTTTCCATTGTTCTATGTATTCGGCTGTTCATGTTTTGGCCCAGGAGTCCCAAGGATTAGGGCTAGAACAACAAAGCGTGTTATGCAGGATAGTGCTAATGTAGCTCTAAATAGCTCAACTTTAATTTTGGAGCTAAAATTTGAAAGTTAGGATTATTTCAGTTAGCTTTTTGCAAAGTGTTGCTATCCGATTCACTCTACTAAATATAGCCCATATCCTCGGAGTCTTATATTTTATTTCCTGACGGGTGGTACAATTGAGTACTTAGGGTTTTATCCCATCTGTTGCAGGTGACACTCTCTGTAAAGGTTACTGTATCACTTGCTTTAGTCCCACAATGGACGCCGGTGAGTAGAGGTCAATGGGCATGGCCATGTTGGTTCCTGAATCATGTACAATCTTGGTTGCGAAGTTGATTTATCGAGTTGTGGTACTCGATGGACTATCGAGTTTATATGTACTCAAGTGTAGGGGTGACTGTCTCAACAGTTGCCACTATCCTTGTGCTCTTATAAATTGGGCGTTTCTATCGCACCGATGCCGGGTGGGTCTTGGCGCTATTGTTGAGCACTGGGGCGGAGAAGGTGGAGGCGATCGCTGGACAGAAGCGGGGCGGGCGACGGGCATCCGTTGGGCAGAGAGCCGGTGCAGAGCAGGCCAGATCTCGGAAGCCGCTGCCGAGCACGAAGGCGAAGGCGTGGTGGAAGTTGGGTATCTGGTGCGGAGGCGACCAGATCACAGAATCACGGAGGAAGAGGCTGATCCGTGCGTGCGGATAAGAAGGAAAGAGGATAAATGAAGGATGAAAAAATATAAATAAAAGATAAAAAATAGAAGGGTGAGCGCTTATCTATACTATAAAAGAGCGTAGGAATTGATGAACACCTGCACCAGATCTCCTCCGTTGGATCGGTCTAAATTGTCTGTCCAGCGGCTATCCAGGTGGTGCGATCCTTAGGTGACACCGTGTTTCGCTTTGCGTACAAGCGGCCGCGGCACGCAGCCGTCGCGCGAGCCGTCGCGTCGCTCCAAGAGGCAGGAGCGCTCGCGCACGACATCGCTCACCCCCGCAAACGCATTCGCGCCCCTTCTTCCCCGCTTACGCACCTCGCCACGGTTGCTCGCTCGCTTATCTCCGCTCGCCCTACGGGCCAGCCCTCACCGTGTAAGGCGGCATGGCTATTGGCTTGCGACGACGACTCCTGAGGCAACGGCGGCAAGGATGAAGGCGGCGGCGCCGGCGGCATTGAAAGGATGACGATGACTACGAGGAAGGCCGAGTTCGGTCCATGGCCGGTGTTCCACGAAGTTCTGCACCTCTCCATGGGGAACCGTCTTCTTCGACAGGTCTCCTTGCGAGACTCAGTAGGATTGCCGTATCTTTGCCTAGCAGGTAAATTTTCCAGTCGCGCTGGACGAAGATGTCGATGAGCGAGGCGGACTGCGACTGCGAATATCCGCCACTGCGGAGGAGGAAGGCCGGATCGGCCACCAGGTCGCGGCCTGCTGGGATGGCGTCGGCGGGGCTCATTCTCTCTTTCGCGGCATCCGGTGGCGTGGGCGGCGATCCCTCCCTGTCCGCTCCTCCCCTTCTTGAGTTCTATGATCTACAACGTTCCTCCGATCCGCCCCTTTTGCCAGCAGGCCTCTTGCTGTCAGGAGATCGCGGACACTTCTTTGTTGTGGCCCCAATAGGCCCATCGTAAAGTATTCTTTGATTATTTAGTTTTATGCTTGCATGGTTAATTTCATGATATCAGTCTTTCATTTGCCATTACGTGGCCAGATGGATTGATGTTCCCGTGAGAACAAGAGACGACGGCGGCAGTGGCAGAGTGTTGTGGCAACAGAAACAGCCGAACCATACGCGTGCACCTGCCATCGGCCACCAAGAATGTCTTGCATGCTCTAACTCTGTTCTGTGTACAACATCGATCTGGTAACTTGTATCGTTTCCTGATTTCATTCAGCCTAGGCCGTTCTCCTATTACACAGCATGTTAGCCCAAGTTTGTTGATCTCCTCCATCTTATAGCATCAATAATCACCTGCGGTGTTGCGATGCAGTTAACAGTGCTACCATCCCTTTAATTTTGCTGCATGCAGTATGAACCAGTGTAATTCATATGGTTTCCCATGTTGCGGTTTTTGTTGAATAATGGAATCTACAGATCTGTTGGTTTGATGACAATCTAACAGAATGACAGGACAGGACATTAGGTACATCCTCTATTTTTTTGGGATTGTGCATTTGTTTTTGTCTAATAATCTAAAATGAAATTGTCGTGCAAATAGTTGGTTGTTTCCATTGTTGTTCCTCTTGTTTAAGGGAGTGACTAGATATCATTCGGCTGATTTGTATTGTTGCTTCAATCAATTTTTTTGAACCAGTCAAAGTATGACACGTGTGCAGGACCGATTGAGCTATCGCGCATACTGCATGCCAGACGCTCTCTTTTTAGCTTGTGGACCCACCACTCCACTCCGTTCCCCACCGCTCTTTAAATTCGAATTAACACAATAAAAAAAATTAAAAATGAAACTGAAAAAATATAAAAATGAAAAAAAAACTCAAATGAAACTAAAATTGAGAAATAAAAAATTAAAAGAATACTAGATAAATAGATAAAACAAAAAAATAAAAAAACTCCACACAAACAGGAGAAAAAAATAAACACGGAGTGGCCAGGCCAGGTGACTTGGGTAGTAGACGGGCATCCCACCAGTTTGCACGGGCTGGATGACAACACGGGCCACGTCAAAAGGCAGCCCAAATCAATAACGTTTCAACAACAAAAATCGACTGACGGAGAATACAGAAAACAGCCGACAGACCGATAGTAATTTCGCTTGTTTAATGTACCATATTCGTCGAAGACAGATAGCACTCTATATATGACCTTGTCTATTGACTTCTGCAAGTATTTGGTGGTATATGCAATCAAAGGGACACTTACTCCAAAAAAATGTGACTAAAATAATTGAATGATCCACTAGATCAGTGAATTATATCTTAACATCCCATGGTGTGTGGTGAGAGATTACGTGTTCATAACAGCTTCAATTTTGTGTGCAAATGCTTGGGCTACTTATCAGGGAAGCATGAGTTCTGGGCACTATTATTACCACCTACAAATTATGTGTTTAGTGTGACTTTTTAATAACGGCTTATTATGACTTTTTCACAGTAAACAAAAAAGGCATTTGAACTGGACTAATGTTATCGACTATTTTGGCAATAGTACATTGCACTAACATCTTCCCAAACTATGTAACCATGATAAACAAAGGCTAACTTGGCAATAAAGCTTCATATTTACAACCTTTTGCTAATCTAAAATTATAATATGATTTTTATGGTTAAATATTAATCAGTTCTAAAATCCGTTACAATAACTGTCGTGAAGGGTCTGCCAAGGATTAATAGCATCAACTTTGTTTGGCAATTGTTAATTGCACTAATGCCTTCCCTATTACATCTTTTTGCTATCTGAATTTGTAACATAATTTTTATGGTTAAACCATTTATACCTGTACTAATAAAATCATTTACAATTTAATGTCATGAAGGTTTTGGCAAGGAACTGGTTCCCAAAAGAAAGATGAGATGGTGTTGCTGAGAACTTGAGCGGTGAGTGGTTGGTCTGTCATGATGCATAATTTGGGTCTATGGTCTTCATTATACATGCAGTGAATAATACTTCAACATCATGACAAAACTGAAAGATAAGAATAAAGAAAATATATTTAAACTATCATATTTATTAATTTAAACTCTATTAAGCATGCCAACATGAAAAAAATGTAAAATATAGCAAGATGAACGATTGTGCAAAGTTCAGCACATCTAGGAAAATCAAAGGGAAACATCTTGAAATATCTTCAAGCATTTCTTTTTTAAGAGTTAAGTTTGATTTGTAGGCTACGTGCTCAATAGCATTAAATGGTGCTAAAAATATAGTTGGACCATGATTGTTTCCCTTAAATTTATTCGATAAAATTTGAAAAGGAGCTGAAAACTTGTAGTTTCTGCTACTTAAATGGGCATGTGAGATATAGACATTAATTAATAGAATAAATCCAAAAAAGGCATGCAGTGACATTTAGTGGAACACCAATTGTTCATAATGTCAATGCTAAATAAGTTTATAGGATTCTAAAATAGAAAAAACTGTTCATGAATACCTTAAGTAATGTATTTTATTAAAATGGAGTTCTTATTATCAATAACTAGGTGGATTCCCAGCGTTGCAGCGGGTATGAAGCAGGAATTTTAGAATGTTCTTTCATTTCTTTTATTCTTCATAATTTTGATTAGGAATATTAATGGAAAAGAATTGTCCATCTTAAAGTCTAACAAAATGCCTTTGATCAAATACATATTTTGATAAAGAAAATACATGTCTATGATATGTATATGATATATGACCAGGCGTCTAATTACTCCCACAGATCCTGAAAAATCATTATTCTGCAGCTTCTCAGGAATTGTCTCGGCCACAGTTCAAGCTTAAATTCAGTAAAAATAACACACATATAGATAGAATAATACTCGTACACATTTTTTGAGAAAACAGTACTACGACAGATCGGTTTCAGTTTTGCGACCTGACGTAAACCACTATACAACTTTACCCGTCCATTCTTCCATCTCAAGTAATATCCTCAAAAAAAATATCTTCCATTGTAAAAGAAATTGCTACCCCCCTTATTGTCAAATAAAAACAAAGTAAAATCAGCAACACACCGCGCGGATAGCTTCTCATCCACTCATTCAGTCATGTGAGGAGATGTTTATACTACTGTATGTGTCAGTCTAATGAAGTAAGTCACCGTACCTAAAAAAAGGAAATCAGCGGTAATCTATGCACAGGCACACGGACGACCCCTTCTCCACTCCCTTTCATCTGTCTCGTATCCTCCACCACTCGGATGTTTTCCTGCAGAAACTTTTGGACATCTCGATCCAGAGAAGAGCCATCACAGACTCACCCAGCGGCGGTGCCGGGGAGGCGCCGGGGAGGAGGCTGCTGGCGTCTTAGTAGCGTGCATGTTGGAGTCCTCGGTTGAATGGAAGAGAGGCGTAGTAGTGCGGGCCAGCATGCAGGGATCAACGGCGAGCGCCAAACCCCAACGCCAACACATCATCCCGCACATGATGATGGCAGCCCACGCCCATCACGCACGGTCGTCGTGGCCGCTCTGCGTAGCATCGTCGATCGGCCTCTCGCTGGCGCGTCGAGGTTAGGCGTCAACGGCCACCGGGGCTGGAGATAGGGGCTAGCTCTACCACCACCTAGCAGCAACATGGGCGGGCTCGGCCAGCGACCATCATCGGCGAGGCTGTGCAAGATAGCAGAGGCGACCATCATCGGCGAGGCTGTGCAAGATAGCAGAGGCAGCGAGCTATTTATATATTACAGCGATGACGTGAGGACCTTTCGTTTCTTCTGCAGATTCATTTTAGGTGCGTGTGTTATGGCAGAGTAATTTGTGGTAGTGGAGGACGGCGGCCTGGTGTGGCACGTGTGAATGCGTGATCGAGTAGGAGAGGCAGTGAGCTATTTATATATTACAGCGATGACGCGATGACCTTTCGTTTCTTTTGCAGATCGATTCATTTTAGGTGCGTGCGTTATGGCAGAGGAATGGTGCGTTCATGAACTTGTGGTAGCAGTAGAGGACGGCGGCCTGGTGTAGTGGCGAGCGGTCGGGAAACGGATCCGCTGAATTCTTTTGGACGGGCGTACGACGATGTTAAGGTAGAAACGGAAAACTGCTTACGTGGCTGACGAGGAGCTAGATAAATAGCTTAGTGGGGTTTGTTTATATAAGATGTATAGATACCACCAGGGACACGTTGAGGTAATCGCAGTTATATTTTACAGGTAT